>KZ652687.1:55549-67976 GCA_001010745.2 Gerris buenoi
TTCCCCCCCCCCCCCCCCTTTCTTCTCCTACTAATAAACAATGTTTTTTCCTCATGACATTATCATTATTATGTTTCCCTGTCCTGAATCTCTCTATTTTTCTTTTAAATATCAATTATCACAACATTAACGTTATACAATGGAAAGGGTATCAGTCACATTAAACATTTGTATAAAGTTTTTGATCAATGAAGAATTTGGAGGAGATTCTAAAAGTAAGAAAACTTTCCGTCCCCCCTAGCACGTTAAAGTGTGGAGTGAGGGGAAATATAGTGAACTTACAAAACTGTATAGACGAAAATACACATTCTTTCAAATTGGAGAAGTTGCTTGCATACCAAAAGCGGGAATTTGCCAGTAACTGGCATACCAAGGATTTTGATTAAATTTTTATCTGCTTGCTTGCCAGCTACTGACATGCCATTTAACCTATCCACGTGCAAGTAGCTGGCATGCGCAAGTAGCTGGCATGTTTTTGTTCAAGCTACAGGCATGTGTATCTCCGCCTTATGATATAATAAAAGATATAGGAAATAATTAAAATAAAAAATATAAGCATCCTGGTTCCTTGATGCCAATTAACTTTTAACTAAATTTACGATGTTTTCGAACGTTGAGGATCTTGAAAAGAAGAGCCGGTCACGTGGAGAAGATCTTGCACCGGTATTTGTTTATATTGTTTGTTGGGAGATAAGATTATTATCGCTTGAGTGAATGAACCTGAGTTAATTGAATTGTTATTATAATTGTTGTAAATAGTTTTTGGAATGTCATATAATCTTGTCATGGTGTTATAAAATACAATTTCGAAGTTTTCAATAAATGAAGTATTGATTTATGCTTATTTAACATTGTTGAAAGATTAAAAAGAACGGACGTGTAGGTGACCTCTTTGATTTAGAGTAGTATTTAACTAACCTATTAAGTGACAAACTATCATCAACTTGATTATTGGTCTACTAACTGATTTCTTACTGAGGATCATGAAAACCACATTTTCCACTAAAAAGGGCGGGACTTGGCCGCTCACCCCCGGTTTGTTACTTTTTAAATGCCTATTGCCAAGCTATGTCCCGCAGAAGAACTTAACCGATCACATATTCTTAAAAGGCACCAAAACATTTACTTATACAGAAAATTCTAGCTTGATGAGAGTCAGACACTTTTTTTGTACGCATAGCTCCTGGACTAAAAGGAGTAATAAAACTTTCTCTGTACGTAAATTCGTACTTTTTATTAGCTAAAGTAGTTGTCACTGTTTGTTCTCAGGCACTGATAGGCCTTATGATGGCTGAAAGATGCTTTGGATAATTTATTATTCGTTTTTCGGAAGACATTTCTTCAGAACAATGTTTTTTCGTTAGTATAAATTTGTCGCCCTAAATTGATTACAATTTTAAATACAGTGTTAAAGATATAAATTAATTAAACTCTGACCTCGAAAATGCTATGCTGATGTATGCTTAAAAAGAACAAATTTATAATGAAATTAAAATGAAAATAGAGTGAGAGAGAGAGAGAGAGGGAAGGGGGGGACTTTTTTAAAGACAAGATGGGATTACAAGGCATCTGGTACGGTTAGCCCTGAAATTATTAATTACAAGAAGGGCTCCGCCTTGAAATTAATTCCAATTCATCCTCTTAATATTAGCATAACTCGCTGGGGGCAAGGACAAGGGGGATCTCCCCATGATTCTGATTTTGTCTCGGGGACGGAACCGAGGGGGGTATTTAATTGATTCAAATCCAATAGAGAATTCATGGTGGGTTAGGAGTTCCCTCGAGCCTGTCCTTCCAAATTCTCTCAAATCCTTTCGGTCCAAGAGTTCGGTCCCAAGATGGAATTTGAGGGGTGTTGAAGAATTAACCAAGTCCTGATCAAGTTTGCTCTTGTGGACCTTTTCTGTTTAAATAACTCTACGGCATCTGAGAACTTCACCCTTTTAAAGTCCCCTCGATGAAAACCCAAGTGCTGAAGTGCAAACAGTTGTTTCAATTAATAAGTGATGAATTTTAAAATAGAACGGAAGGGGAAGTAAGAGGTTAAGAAAGTGTAAAAAGAGGGGAAGCGTGAGATTATTCAAGAAGAACCCGAAATCCGGTAAAATGTAAACAGAGCAAGTTGACTTCTGCTAAAACATTTAAAGGAGAAGGGAAAACGCTTAGTAGTGTGTGAGTTAGATATTATTTTCCGGTTGCAGGACAAATCTGCAACCCTCAAAGTGTTTTCTCTTGGATAAAATTTGCTGATTTAAAGAGAAAATAACTGTTGAGTCGCAATTCACTAATTTCCAGAGGGGGAGTTGTTTTGACTATATTAAAATTCTGTGATTTTTCAAGGTTGGTTTGAGATTTTTATGAGGTTACATCTCACTGACTTTATTTAAAAAGAGGGGGGTGGGTTAAACAGTGATTTTTCATCGGTTGATTGACTTAGGAGTGTTAAAGGGATGAGCAGAATTATCCGTTGGAATTATTTTTTCAAAAGGGGGTGAGAATAAACCGACTATATTTATACTGGACCTGACCCCCCCCCCCCTTTTTTTTACTTGTTTATCTCGTTTCCTCTGACAATAGAGAAGCCTAAATAAGGTTTTCTCGGGGATCCGGAAAAGAGAAATTCCTTGTTGAATTTCTCTACTAACTCTGGGCTTTTCAAAAAGGGAGTTTAAAACTGTTCCTTCCCCCTCACCCTCAGACACCATTATTTAAATTATTAACAAACCTCCGCCCTCCGTTGAAACCTTGGGAATTATTCTGTTGACAATCTTAGACCCTCAGACCCTACGTAACGAAGCTAAAGAGTCAGAAGCAGGCGTTTTTCCGACCCCTTTTTCTCACCCTACATATTAAAGGGCTCACGTGTTGAAAAAGGTTTAACATTTAGGTAGAATTGTTTTCCCAACACCTGTGAAGCTCTCGGGATAAAACAGTATCACAAACCTGTATTAAGTTGTAAACCCTCACTTTAATTCCACCCTCCGACTACCAAATTGGTTAAAATAAATAAAAACTCAGGGAAATTGTTGGAGGATGAAAATTTTCATAATTACGAATGGCAAAAAGTAAAGGTTGTAACAATACGACTCCCTTCTCGACCCAAATATTTAAAACAATAAAAATAATTCTAATTTAAACCCATTTAATAAAATAATATTTCTATTGGTTAACTTTTTATTTTATGAATTACCTCTAAAATTACTAATATATCCGTTTACCAATACAGATATACACATGCTTTCGTTTCTGCTATTTCTTCCCAGCAAATATCTGATTATTACTTATTTTAAATTCTTTTAAGCATTATACAATTTTTAATAGCAATCTATTTAGTTTTATAAATGCAGAAAGAGAAAAATGAACATGAATAGACATAAGAAAAACTGTTAGAAAGGCTTTGTTCAGGTACCCAAAGGGAATCGTAGAATTGAAGACTTCAAGAAATTCTAGGAGCGTTCAGCTATAAAAAAAATTTAGTTATAGTCCAGGAGTGAGCATTTTTTGTTTAAGTAAATCTTTTAGTGCCTTTTAAGAATATGTAGACCGGCTATGTTTGTCTGCGGGACATATTTTTGCGACAGGCATTTGAAAAAAACAAACCAGTGGATATGTCCCGCCAAATTATGGTGGACAATGTGATTTTCGTAATCCTGAGTACAAAGTTAGTATCTTGACAGAAAATCAAGTTGGTGTTAATTTGGCCCTAGCTATGGTATCACTTTGATTTGGAGTAATAATTGAATTACTAATCTATCAAGGGACAAACGAACGAAAACTTGATTTTTTACTACGTTTTTATTAGCTTGCTTTCTTGTTTGTTTGTCTGTTACAAATCTTGCAATCGGTTTCTAACTAACTTCCCGAGTAGCTAGACATTTAAAACTTTTAAAATAACTCAGAACACGATTCAATGCATTATTTTAATACTTTTAGCCATCTTTCAGCAAACTTTAATACGTTTTCAGCAAATTGTGCTGTATGGAAATTTAGTTGTGAAGAAATCCGCAAGTTATTTGATTTGGCATGTCCCATATTTACAATCTTCACTAAGAAAGGTTTAAAATATACGATTTATCACAGTAAATTTAAAAACCTAGAATATAAAAAGTTCTTTTTATCTTGAAATTATAATTACACATTGTAAATTTATACAATTTAGTTAAAATTATCATGTTCAGATAATTAATTTAATTAAATATTGTAAGTTTACAGATCAGTTAAATATATAAAGTTTAGATCATTTTACCAATAGCTTAAAAATATTTACATTTCTCGCCAGTAGCCAGTAATGTAAAAATGCCTTTAAGTGTAAAAATACTCTGCCAATTAATGTGGCACATAGCTTCCTCGCAAAGAAAAGACCAAATTAAGAAAAATACCATAAATATAAAAAAATTTGGAACCGCGTGGCACTGTTCCAGTAAATATTTAATAAGTCGGAGAAATTTAAACATTTGTTGAAGAAACAAAGCCTCCAACAAGCACCAATAGTTAGCGCATCTATAATTTATTTAATAAACAAATATAAAACTGCAACCAATTCGTAGAAACCTTTGTTTAAACAAGTTTATTTACCCCCCCCCCAAAAATAACAATAACACAAAATATAATATACCAAAAATTAATCTACGATGCAAGAGCTTTTTAACGATATACATCACACTATAAAAGATTAACTTTAACATTTGTACCCCTGTACTCTAAAGGTACCAAAATTATATTTTTAAAAAACAAACAATACAAAAGGGCATTAATTTAACTAATAAATACTTAGAAATAAAAAACCTAATATCAAAAAAGTATTTAAACCCATTAACCTACAACAAAATTATAAATCGGTACAAAAGTACATGCACAAAATTTTTAAAAAATCAACAAATAAAATAGCTTTAATGTTCATATCAAGGCCTTTAAAATGATATACGACACAATATTAAAAACCAAAAAAAGTGGTCACGTGACACGGCGCACGGGAAAAAGTTTACTCTCATGTTCTCAGCAAGTAGGATGAACTAATGAAATAAAATATACTCAATTTAAAGAGCATTAGTGTGAGATTCAATCGCCGCAATCAGAAATAAAATCGGCCAACTATTATAGAATCTATGGCCATTCAAAGACAAAAATGGAAAAAAACAAAACCAAAAAATAACAAAATTATCACCATTTAAGGTACAACCGTTGATGATTCGACAAAAACTCATAGGACTAAAGTTGTAGATCTTTTAAAATCAGTTACCACTTGTGTTATCCATTTTCTAGTACGACTTACCGTTTGGCTGCAATAAGCCCTCAAACCAGCTTAAAAATCAAGTCGGCCATTTTTATTTTTTAAGGGTGGAAGGAGGGGGAAAAGTGAACTTTTTATAATTATTTTGGTTCACAATGTAGACGTTGCGCGTCGAATGGCGCAAACCGCAAGTCTCTAGCTCTTCTGGAAGTGGGTAAACATTAATGTCAGTCAGTGAGTCAGTGAGCCATGAGGCTTTGTAGTATAAGACATATTAATTTAGTACGATTTGAAGTGCGCAGAAGGTTGAAATTAGGCAGGTGCTATCTGCAGGCTACTTTCGACAAACCATAAAAATTTCATAAAAATCAGATGATTACTTTTAAAGATATGGCTGAAAATAAATGTATGTTTGTGTGCATGTGGAAGATAAACAAATAAGCGCAGAAGGTTGAAACTTATATGGGACCAACAATGGGCTAAGTATGACCTACCACCCAAATTTCATTAAAATTGGACGTGTAGTTTTTAAGATATGGTGGTTCGCAAAAATTGCCGACAGACCGACCGACAGACAGACCGACAGACAGACCGACAGACAGACCGACAGACAGACCGACAGACAGACACGGAACCAAAAATGTTCCCTGATGTCTGAAACGGATTTCTGTCTTGGAATTTTTGAAATCGGAGACCTAAAATTTTTTCGTTCTTCGAAACGATCACATAGCTTCCGTTACCTTCGGTAAGCTCGGAAGCAAAATAAAAAATAAAAATACAAGTGTATAACTATTTTGAAAAAAAAAATCAAAGTACACATTACTATAAGATCCTGTAATAATACGTAGTAGTAGCCGATATAGACGTAAAGAAAATGAAATTCTGTACTGGATAAAGAGATCTTTCCTAAAAACAAAACTCAATATAATTTCAAATAATATGAAGGTTTTTCGTTTTCTCACATTGCTATAGGAAGATGCTGAGGGCGAAGTCTCTGATAGAATAATGTGTGCTTTAGGGTTGGTAGAAGTGGTTTTGTGAATGTTGGTAAGAATGGGATTTATACCAGGTGGTAGGCTAGAACACCGAATCAGGTCTCGATTGTTTATGTCCGTTCTTATTTCTAGAAGGGGGGGCGCTGGAACTTTGCCCTCAATACTACTCTCCTTGGCTATATACTTTCTACTACTCTTAGAGCCCTTTAAAAGGATAAATCTGAAATTATTACGCTCTTTCTCTTATACCTCTTCTCGATTCTTAGATAAAATTTTATAGCAATCCCTTATCTCTAGTTTTTATTTTATCTTTGTTTACTGATTTCTACCTTTGTTGTCTTAACTTCACCTATACGACGGAAATTATGATTTGTTTTTCTTTTTTAAAAAAAATAGCCATTCATGTTTAATTTTAACTCCTATCTCAAATGTTTAAATTTATAAAAATATATGTGTATATATTAAAAGAAAAAAAGTTCATTACAATGAGTAATAAAAAGGTCTAGTTCTTATGTCGTTAATGTTGACAGCTTAATTTGGGACTATGTATCGTTATCGACAGAGGAAATTATTCTTCAGTATAGCTTATTTGGCTAGAGTATCTTTACTGGAAATCAAGGAGGCCGTGGTTCGTCTATTTATCTCTGTCTGTTTCCCGTTTTAAATAGTAATTATAATTTGAGTTGAATTAAAATTTAAACGTTCCATAGTATGAATACTACCAAAAACTTAAGTACCGGTGTGGAAATCCCACACATGACTTCCATGAAATGTTGCCGTGTCAATACGTGAGCAAGAGAGAACTCTGTATAAACTACATCGTAATCTGTATAAACTACATCGAACAGCTAATATTGATTATAGTTTTGCAAAAAAAATTATAATGATAATAAACACAATAAAAAATATATATTTTACATAAAAAAAAAATGTTACCCTAATAAATGTCGGTAGTATGTAAAATGATTAGAGGATATTACGTGCGATCCGTTACGATGTTTAGAGGTAAACTGAATAAAAAGAAAGGAGGTTTGTTTACATCTAGAGTTCAAGGAGAGTTTATGCAAAAACAAAACAAATTGATTAATTTTTATCCTTTATAACAAAAAACTTTATCAACGATTGATACGTCATATAAACATTATTATGCAATGTTTGTTTATATTTTCTTTATACTTTGTTATTAACTATAGAATATGAGAATATAATAATAAAAGAATTTTAAAATCAGCTGTTAAAAAGGATTGTTTACAAAGCAAATAACACAGTATTTTTTTACTTTTAAATTTCGATTCTTCTTTATAAGTACTACAAATAATTACAATAATAAATACTCGTTTTAAAGGGCATTAATGTGCGGTTTTAGCACCTCAATCAGAAATTAAATCGGTCAATTATTGCACATGATATAAGAGCTCAAAGTCAAAAATTTAACAAAAATAAAAACATGTCCCTATTTAAGGTAGAAGGGATGGTCCTACGACAAAAAGTCATAGGACCAAAGTTGTAGATCTTTTAAAATCAGTTACCGTTGGTGCTATCCGCTTTTCGATACGACTTACAGTTTACCCGTAATTTGGTTCCGAAAAAACCCTTAAAAAAACACTAAAATGCCAATATCTTCCAAACCGCTTGTCCGATTGTGCTCAAAAAGTATAGGTACAATCTACTATATAGGACGCATATATACCCCAAAGGAAATTGAAATCAAATAAAGCCTACTGAAGTTATCGTCGACAGACCGATTTCGTGCTTAAGTGACTGTAGCTCCGAAACTTCGTAAGCTACGATGATGTGGTTTGCGCCATCAGTTTTGCCGACCAAAGTTCTAAAAAATGCCGAAAACCGCATCTCAATACGATGTCTTGAAGCGATGTTATAGAGGTTTAAAGATCCGAACGAACGTACGTACGTACGTACATACATACATACGTACGCACAGACATACATGTATATGAAACGGATTTCCATGATACCCCCGGGTTCTTAAGACCCCTCCTTCATAGAGATCTCGGAATTACGTTTTGGAGGGTATCACCATACTTCCATTTTCATGGAAGTAAAAATTGAATCTTTAATCTAAAAATGTATTTAATACCTTTTCAAACACCTATTTATAAATACCTAATACCTACATATTAAATGGAACATGTCTTATAAATTAGTTGAAGCGAACTTCTTACATTTTTAACAAAATATGCATCCAGTGTGTTAGTAAACTTTAATAACGATAACTTGGGTAAATGATGACGGTTTTGAAAATGTTATAAATGTTCCTATTACTAGTACTCGTATATAAGTTCGTTGGACAGCGTTATCCGACCAAGTATTCGCTCGTAGCGCTCATGTAAATGTGAGCATGAAATTTAAAATTGGAATTATAGGACTGGAAGATTTTACTATTACTATCGACGAGACAAATTTTTTCTTCAAATGCATATTTTTTTAAATCAATATTAACATAGCTATAAACGTTTTAAGATCCTTAAATCCTTTAAATCATCAGCGATATCGCTGTGAACCGATTAAGATCCCTAAATCCTTTAGATCAACAGCGACATCGATATAAACGGATTAAGATACTTGAATCCTTTAAATCTACAGTGACATCGCTATAAACGGATTAAGATCCTTAAATCCTTAAAATCAACAGCGACATCGATATAAACGGATTAAGATACTTGAATCCTTTAAATCTACAGTGACATCGCTATAAACGGATTAAGATCCTTAAATCCTTTAAATCAACAGCGACGTCGATATAAAAGGATTAAGATACTTAAATCCTTTAAATCTACAGTGACATCGCTATAAACGGATTAAGATCCTTAAATCCTTTAAATCAACAGCGACATCGATATAAACGGATTAAGATACTTAAATCCTTTACATCTACAGTGACATCGCTGTAAATGGATTAAGATTCTTAAATCCTTTAAATCAACAGTTACATTGATATAAACGGATTAAGTAACTTAAATCCTTTAAATCTACAGTGACATCGCTATAAACGGATTAAGTAACTTAAATCCTTTAAATCTACAGTGACATATCTATATATGAGCTCATTAAGATCCCAAAATTGTTTGAATCTGATATAAACGTCTAAAAAGATAAAACGACGACTTTATCGATATCATACTTTCTAACCTATTAATTTTAATAAAACTGCATATGCACCGTCTAACGTACTATTCGAACAGGCTCATGAAATCTGAACTCGATACAAGCTGAAGTTTTTGTGAAGTGATACATTTATATTTATAACAAAATAACAATAGTTAAAAAGAAGCTGTAGGAGAAAATAAAGAAGATTAAATAGAAGAGTAGTTAAGTGGGGGTGCCAGCAGACACTACCCTATACTCCAATCATCCTCCTTATGAAACGCTAAATAAGGCTATTTTCCTAATATTAAACATTTATTTATTGCATTACGCTCGCTTCAATGAATTGAGCTGAGCGATGCATAGAGCTATTAAAGCCTTTATGAAAAAAGTTACTGCAATAACGGAGGGAGTCAGGGTGATCGAACGTCTTGAGGCGCTTGCTCAGCTATCAATAAGTCGAGGCAACTCAAGGTCGTGGGTTCGATCCCGTGGCATGATACTCTGAATTGCATCAATGAATAGCGGACGGTGCAGGGCGAGGGACACCCCCTATGGGACACTCTTCCCCCACGCATTGCCGCATGCTTTTATAGCTTACTAATGACCAAACCATACTCGCTTCGGCGGTACAATGTACAAGTGTATCACAGGCCTAAGTGATGGCCTAATTACAAGGTTCGTCCAACCCGTTCAAGAAGGAAGTACTAGACTGTTACTACTACTACTAATCTATATACATAAAATTAAAGTTATGTCTGTACATTGGTCAGAATTGAAAATTTTTTGGATACTTTTTCGTTTTATACATCCCGAAAACCGAATCCGGCCTCTAACTTTTTTCGTGTATGTATGTGTGTCTGTCGCCTCAGTCAGACTTTATAGGCGCAAAACTGGCCAAATGAAATCGATTAATTTTTTTGCAGAGGTGAGCGCAAACATGTTGTGCAATTTGTAGGCTTGGTTTCATCGAAAAATATTGAGTAGAACCAAAGTTATTAACAATTTTATAGAAAAAAGTAGGTTGACTCAGCGTAAACAAACCCTACTGACTTGCTAATCAAAATGTTTGAGTACTCCTAGACCACCTTTGGTCGGAAACTGACCCAAACCTACTGGAAAGATTCGAAAACTTAACAAAATACATTATTACTCCCCCCCCCCCTAATAATTAAAGATGGCGGACTTACTTTAAAGTTTTTTTGGAGGCTTATTGTGGCCAAACGGTAAGTCGTATCGACAAACTGACTGCGCCTACGGTAACTGATTTTAAAAGATCTAAAACTTTGGTCCTATGACTTTTTGTCGTACCGTTATCGGTTTTACCTTAAACAGAGCTAAATTTTATTTTTTGTAAGAAAAAATTGACTTTGAGCTCTTATGGCGTCCGCAATTGTTGACCGATTTAATTTCTGATTGGGGTGCTTAAACCTCACACTAACACTCTTTAAATTGATCATATATTATTTTATTAATTTGTTCTAGAACTAGAGTTATTAAATATTTATTGGTGCAACTGCCGTACTGAGAGAAGAGACTGGTAATTAAATTAATGCACCATCATGTTTGTCATGACCATCATGATTGTTCAATGACTTCACAGTCTAATTGGTTTTTATGACTTTTTTTCTTTATTATTCATTACACCTTTTTTAGTATTTGTATCAATTACTATAAATATTAATTAGTTTCTATTGGCTATTTTTTAATTACATGACAATAGGAAACAGCCACTAATACCTAGCACAAGCCCCGCGCGAAGCGCGGGGTGAAGGCTAGTATTAAATATTTATTGGATTCAATGATTGGATCTGAGCGATGCATAGTGCTATAAAACATTTTATTAAAAATGTTACTACAATGAAGTGAATAAAACCATCATCTACGCGAGATGATCGATCGGACGTTGAAAGAGGAATAAAGTGCGATTGTGGGGATCAAGTAATGATGTAATGTCTAATAATATAAGAGTTGAGATTGATGTAGGAAAGTTTATCGGTGGCGGATGAGGAGAAAGACTCAATGCCCCATAAGAGCCCCGACATAGTCTTGAATTTAAACCCAACTAACCCCAGACCCAGGATTCTGTAAACCACACTCTACGCTCCACGGCTTTAACTCCTTTTGCCTCGGGCGTCCTTTGAAAAGGGGCGCTATTAGAAGTCCTCCCCTTTGTGTTGAAGCGAGAAAACCTCCAGTCCTTTCTAAACTGGCAAAGCAAGTCGGCTGGCGAGGCAATCCGACGATAATTGCCTCGCTAACTTGTTAAAAACCCTTGGAGCAAGTGAAGACTTGTTACACACATCCCTTCCCCAAGGTTCAACTCCCTTTTTGATTCTACGAAACCTTCCCTCATTTAGGAAGCAGTTAAAAACTCGACCTTCTCTCTAACTATGACTTTATATTTAGAACAAAGCTAACACTTAAATCAATTGCTTTACAACAGTTGGCTTTTCCAAAGATTCTTAACATAGAAACTTCGCTTTACAACTCATGAAATCACTCATATATTTTTATCTATATATGTGTATGTTTGTGTGTGTGTGTGCCTGTGTATAAAGAAGAGTGTCTGACTGTTTGTCTGTCCTTAAACAAACATAATGTTAATAGTTCTAGCGTTTCCGGCGGTGATTTTCAACGCTTCACCTCTTGTTGCCAGAGGCATCTTCAGGGTGATGCATGTTGTATTTTTAACGAACAAATCAAGTGAACTTTTTATGAGTTAAAAAGCAGCTTGGTTTTCCGGTTAAATCCGCGTCACGAAGGGGTTAAAGTCCAACGCTTTTTATGAGTTCACGTTGTGTGACCTAGAACGCCATTGTAAAACAAACTACGAAAGCTAAATCTAAGATAAATCTGAAAATTATTGTTATTCCGAATAGTATTTAATCCACACACACACACACTTATAAGAGAGCTAAAATAATGAAATTTGGCAGTTAAATTGGCAAACCCAATTCCTATATATAACTTGATGAAATGTTATTCAAAATATAGTAATGTAGCAATTTTTGTAACACCAAAATTGTAGATATTTTAAATTCCGATAGTCAACAATTTTATGCCGAGCTCACCAATCCCCCCCCCCCCACAAAAA
>KZ652687.1:117396-136456 GCA_001010745.2 Gerris buenoi
CCCCCCCCCCCCCCCCCTGGGTTCTATAACCTACTGAGTTTGTCAGACTCCCGTGTCACTCTTACAACTACGAAACATATGAGTCTATCAAACTCACGTGTCAAGTATGGGTAGTATAAATGTTATAATTTCTTTGTAATTTTTTACTTACTTTCAAATGTCTCCCTATCAGATACCAATATTTTCAAAGCAAAAAGAGGCATGGAATGGACGCCTGACGAACCTGAAAGGAGAGGACTGCTCCCTGACCACAATACCCTGCAAGTTACCAGGGATTACTCAATACGCCATTCAAACTTTAGGAGATTCTCCTTCTGAGATATCAGTTTGGCAGCAACTTTATAACGACGAAATGATGAATAATATACACAAATTTACTAACCTTCATCTATCAGAAACCAGGCAGAGAACAAGTGATTCAAACATTCGTAATCTGTATGACATTTAAAAAAATGAAATAAGTGCTTCTATTGGTGTATTGCTGCTGACTTCAATTTACCGTTAACCGTTAATTTTCAAGACAATCTCACACAACCGTCGTCGTCTAGCACTAAAAAGGTAACCAGTATTCTAATTTAGAACACTCCAAAGAAAAAGAACAACAAATTGAGTGCAACAATGGCTAACCAGATTGTTGGACTAACTTGCAAAAAACTGAGTTTTGCAAAAAAAAAAAATGACTGGTTGTTTATTAAAAGATTTATTAACTCTCCCAATCAGTTACTGGAGAAATTTGACATTTGGCTCGGAAGCTGAGTCTTTGTCAATTCGCCAAGAAAAATGCTTTGCGTGTCCTGTTAAGAGGTCTAAGAGAACCAATTGGCTCTTTGATAAGGACTAAAAACCCTGAAAATCTTAGCAGTGCCCTCGTTATGGTAATCAATGATTTCCTGTTTTACACTGAACTTCATAACGTCGAACAATTTTCGAAACAACTAAAACCAGCTATCAGAATTCAACCACCGAAACAGCAATAAAACCAATACAAATCATCTGTCAGTAAACCTCCCATAACCTTAAAGAACTATACAGACAGACGATACCTGCCAAATAATAACTACACGCCTACTCCTACCTATATCTACAAACAATACAACTAATCCTAGAACAAATTTAAATAAGCATCATAAACTTGGGCTGGATCTAATACTAACACAAACAAGAACAAACCTGAAACAAATAAGAACGGCAGTTGAAAAAGATACTAGAATAGCGGATAAAAGACGGATCTATCTATAGGGAGTATAGAACGTTATCATCTTATATAATTAATGGATCTGATAAAGATTACGCCAGAGTTTTAATAGATAAAGCTGTACTTATGCACGCGGTATATGTAGGCTTTATAACTCAATTTTAATGCAAGAGAAATCATCCTAGATTCCTTACATTGAAAGATCCGCACTAAGTTCTAAGTGGTCAAATATTGCTCAGTTCTGTAGCCCTTGTAAGACTCTCACTACATCAAGAAGATGCCCTGTAGATGTGTGTTACCTTCTCTCAGAGTACTACAAACGCATAGAAACAACAAATCACAAGGTACGATCTATTAAAACGACTATTTCAAACCGAAGTTTCTAATAGTTAAAACCAGATACACTCATACTGTCCTTTACACAAAAAGAAAAGAATATGACAATAAAATGTTTAGAAAACAAGTGCAAGGAACCGATACTGATACATACAATACACAAAGCATCTAACTGGACGACGTACTCCCGAACTAGAGTACATCCTTGACAGTAATATCCGAGCAAAAATAAAAGGGGAAGCCCGAGACTTTTTAAGTTATCAGGACGCTAATAACTGGGTAGATATTAGAAAAGGATTACTCCAAAGGTTCGGAGACCAAAGATCAGAAGATATTTTAGCCAATAATCTAAAACAATGTGTTCAGATAAAAAACGAACCCGTTATGGACTACATATCTTTTGAAGAATTTTAATAATCTAATGCAAAATATCACGCTTTTAATAACGGAGCAAAATTATCTTGCTTTTAAGAAGTACGAGTACACAAAATTATTCCAGAATGGTTTATTAGAACCCTACCGATCCTCTGACTCCCTTTGAACTAGACACTGTAGAGGAGTGTGTAAGCAAGTGTCACCTCCTTGATAACCGACAGTGTGAGTGGGACTATTCCGAATACTTAAGGAAAACTCAAAGCAACTCAAAACCAGAAATTTCTACACTCAAGCAGAGGCAAAATGAACCGCCTTTTCAATTTTACAACAGATTAAAAAAAAATTATTAACTCCAAATCAGTTACTGGAGATATTTTACAGTTGGCTCGGAAGCTGAAATCCTTTGTCAATTCCCCAAGAAAAATGCTTTGCGTGTCCTGTTAATAGGTCTAAGAGAACCAATTGGCTCTTTGATAAGGACTAAAAAACCTGAAAATCTTAGCAGTGTCCTCGTTATTTTAACCTATGATTTCCAGTTTTACACTGAACTTCAAAACGTCGAACAATTTTCGAAACAACTAAAACCAGCTATCAGAATGCAACCACAGAAACAGCAATACATATCACCTCTCAGTAAACCTCCCACAACCTCAAATAACTATACAGACAGACGATACTAGCCAAATAATAACTATACGCCTATCCCTATGTCTATATCTACAAACAATACTACTAATCTTAAAACAAATTTAAATAAGCCCATGTATAAACAGAACTAATAAAATTCATAATTTTGAAGATCAAACGCCAAAAGACATTGACGACGATCCGGATTGTGATTACGAATACAACCCTGACGATAACTTAGATAATGGTGAACTCTCAAATGATAATAAGAATAATTTTTTATGCGCAAAAGCCTCGGAAAGTTTGAACTAATAAGTTTATCAAATCAAAAAAGTTCATTACCCTTTACAAACAGACCTTGCCCGACCCTTGCCAAATCACCTCAGCCCACGGCCCCGCACCTCTACTCAAAAATACAGCACAAAAATCCCACGCTCAGACATTACATGGCTCTGATTCCCCCAAGGGAGCTGAGGGATATTCTCCGGGGAGTGGTTGACCACCTTTCCTCAGGTATCGAGCTCCCTTCCACCCTAAAGCTTGTAGAGATGTATCAGTATTATGGACTCGCAGAGGCGGGAGCCACCGCGACGGATTCGCATATCCGGTTATGGATCACCATACCCCTTAGACGATTAGAACGAGTGTTTAAACTGTATAAATTAATATATTTACCCTTGTATCATAATGACGACAGCAACACCACCCTTTGGCTTAGACGTGAGGTAGACTACTTGCTGGTGAGCAAGGACCGACAACGATACGGACTTATGATAGGACAGAGGCAGGCCTGTCGAACGTCATCGCTCTTCGTCTGCCCACCAAATTTTCAGGTACTCTCACGACAAAGGACTAGCTGCAATAGTTACAACCAGCAACATAAATTTAAAGGAATCTCATTGAAGCTGTACTCAAGTTCTCTTGATGTCATCAGTGAACTACGAAAGAACAATAAGTGATGAGTGCAGCAAGCCTGATATAATAGAATTGTACAATCTTACGAAAGGTGGTATAGAGGTATTAGACAAACTAACTAAAAGACAAGAAACCAAAAGGAAAAGCAGAAAGTGGCCATTAAGATACTTTTTCGGAATCATAGATATCGCAGTTGTGAATAGTTCCATTTTATTCAAATGGAATACGAAACAAGACTCCTTCGCAAACAGCAACACACTAGTTATGGATCAATATACGTACAATTTAAAAATATATGAATTTCTAGACAAAAACGAGTTTAAAGAAATACCCAAAGACTCAACTGACTCCGTTCAAAATAAATTAACCAAGTTTATAAAAAATACATAAAAAATCGATCCCCATCAATGATCACTATAAACTCAAAGTAATGAACCCGACTCCTCAATCATTATATGGTCTTCCTAAAATTCATCAGCCCTCAACTCCTATTCGTCCAATTGTTTATTTTGTGAATTCACCTCTGTATGAAACAACTTCTTATTTTAATAAAATGTTTAGAGAAGACTTAAATTTGTCCGCCAGTAGATCTGTTAAGAACTCTTCCGAAGTAATTAATAAATTATCCATGTAGAAATTTCTTCCAATTCGTTTTTAGTTTCGTTTGATATAGTCAATTTGTTTCCTAGTGTTCCCATTAGAGTTATAAGAAAGTTTTAGTTAACAAACCTATTTATAATAAAGTAATAGACCTTGATTTAATTAACACTTACAAAGATCTTTCAGACCTATGTTTAGATAATTTTTTTTTTAAATACTCAAACAAATTTTACAAACAATCAGAAGGACTTCCTATTGGTTCCTGTATTTCCCCAATAGTGGCGGAAATTTTTTTTAAACAACTTTGAAGAAACCTTTTTCACTTCAAAGAATCCCTTTTTGAAATACAATGTTGTAATTTGGATGTTATGTGGACGACATCCTGTGTTTATTCAGCGGTAAAAAAGGTCAACTTGACTCTTTTCTCAAATTAATTAATTCCAAACAGTCCTGTATTAAATTCATTTTAGATATTGAGCCAAACTCCCTGATAAATGTCTTAGTTCTTTGTATAACAAGACACCCTAATAATTTTTCATAAAAAAATTATAGAAAGAATACCTTTACTGACTCCATAATTCATGCCAATAGTTTTCATCCCAAAACCTACAAACTTTCCACCTTTCATAACCTAATAACATCGCCTCACTACCGTACTCCTCTCTAATGAAAACTATAATATTGAACTGAATACGATAAAACAAATAGCTACAAATGATGGTTGCGATTCTAAACTTATAGACAACCTTTTTAGGAAAAAAAGACAAGTGTTGATAGCATATATAATAAACCTCTTAAAGAACCAGATGATAGAAAATGGATCTCAATACCTAACATAGGTAATGTTTCATATGAAATATCCAAAAGTAGACTTAAAGTAGACTAAGTCTTAGACTACTGTCTAAGACTTAGTCTACGGAAAAGGGGTGGGTGGAGCTAATCAAGTTTGGGCCCTAGGAATAATTAAGGGTATTCTGGCACTGGAGGGAGGCCAAATGATGAAATTATCAGTTTCAGGGTTGACAGCTAAGGATTCGCTTACATAGAGGACAAGGAATTAGTCCTCACTGGCATGAATTAGTCATTCGTGCACTGAAGTAGTCCTGGTGGCATTGAATTTCGGAGACGTTCACAGAAATCTGACTGCCATCCTGTCAGAAGACCAGGAGCTGCTGGTCCTGGTGAAGAGCGACGCCGTAGCCAAATAGCTGTCGGAGGCAATGGAATACGAAGCTACACGACTTGTAGAATTAATGTCGGGGCTGGAGAGCGCCAGACAGCGCCTCTTGGAGATGGTTCCCCGATCCATCAACCTAAGAGGCCTAGTGCAGTGGCAGAGCAAGGGGCGGGGGCATCATGTTCCGGGCGTTACTCACAAAGGGGCGCTAAATGGTCCGCAAAACAAAAAATTGCTAGATAATTTTTATTTTTATTATAATCGTTTTCTGGAAAATATATTTTAAAATGAATGCCAGAGTAATGTAATAAATGTTAATTCGTTAATAAAAAGGAACACTAATAGTCAAAATCAAACTGTAATATTATATTCATTATAGAAATGACACGTCTTTTCTACTTAATAAACTTCATCAAATACACAATTATTCATAATCTGATTTTACATTTACATAACAATAATAAATATTAAATAATAAATCAAATATTATGGACCTTTTTTTTATTCAACTCCTGATATCTTTCATCGAGAACAAATGTCCCAAGTCGTTAGGTATGTAGATGTTGATTTTATCAATTTAAAAGTTTCCATCAAAGACTCTTTTTTGGGTTTTATTGAAATACATGCTAAAGATGTAGCCTCAATCGAAAATACAATTTTAGAGAAATTAAATTTTGATAAAATTAACAAACTGCAGATCACAATGTTCCGACAATGTTGCCGTGATGGCAGGTCACACATCTGGCGTTCAACAAAGAATAATGGAAAAAAAATGATCAAGCATTATTTGTAAATTGTGACAATTCATTAAATTCAGTAGTTACTGTAGAAAACAAGATCCAATTGTTGTGACATGTTTTGAAATAATTGAAAACATATATCTCCTTTTCTCACGTTCAAGGTTGTGATGGGAATTATTAAAAAATGCTTTAACAAAAACTGCTAAACGTGAATCCGAAACACTATGGAGCGCCAGAATACAAGCGGTTAGTGTTATCGTCGATGGGCTAGAGAATGTAGTAGAACTATTAGAAAAAATTGGCAGAGGACACTACCATCCTAAGACAATTTGACGAGTCCATTTCGATCGTGGAGCTTAAAAAGAAGAAGGAATCCCTAATGGCTGCATACAGACGTATGAGGAGAAGAGTTGTTTTTTCAGAAGGAACCGACGACGTTTTTAACCGGTATGCGTTTGAGGCCCAGTTATCGCAAGTAATACACATTTCACAAATACTGATATAACAAAGATTTAGACCCGCATCTTAAAGCTCGTCCCGAAAAGTTAAGCACTTTCAACACATCATTCCAACCGCTGATAGTGCTGCAAGGAACACCTGATAGTGTTGACAAAGTCTAAGTCATTGTAGTACCAGGTGTCCATTATACCCTCAACAACAACCTTGTTGAAGCAGTGCAGGTAACTTTTAAAATATTTCATGCCACAGGCGCTTGTTACCCGGTTGAAAGTAGCATTGCGTGGCATTTTATTCAAATAGAATTTTATAGGCTCACTACTAAGTACGACAGGTAATTCAGTGCTGTTGATACATTGATGTCTGATCATGACAATACAAAATCTCAACGTATATTTCTGACGTTTACTATTAAGTATACTCATTTACTTATGAAATAATTTACTAATGACGCGTGGTGTGAAATCTAAAGACAATTTGACGGGTCTATTTCGATCGTGGAGCTAAAAAAGAAGAAAGAATCCCTAATGGCTGCCTACAGACCTTTGAGGAGAAGAGTTGTTCATTCAGAAGGAACAGGCAGCGAGACCGTTTTTTTTTTCAAATTTATTACTGAGTTTTTTCATTTCAAATTTATTACTGAAACACAGTTATTAAGTAATACGCATTACTTAATTAATGAGATTTTTTGCACAGACATTAAAGACGTCATTAAATTTAAATTAAACTGGCTGCAGTTACACACAGCTAGCTGACAGGAGGTGGAATCGGCGTGGGGTGAAACTAGCTGGCTGTTTCACCCCACGCCGATTCCATTTAGGAGAAGAGCTACCGGTTACAGAGTACCTTGGGTGTGAAACCCAGTTCATCAAAGAAAGTGAGAAAGTCGTCTCAAGTTAGAGAGAGTTTAGAAGATTATTTCAAGAAATTTCCAGCTTAGCGCTTGTCATATGGCTACATGTTGGTAAGATAGCATTTTGTCTAACTAACACTTAAATATTTCATTCAAGCTGTTGTTAGAATTGTATACTATTAAATAATACTAATATATGATCTAGCAACTGTTATTAACTATGGTTAACTATTAGTAGTCGATAATTAACCACAGTTAATAATTAGTTAATTTTATTGTTGGTTTTAAAAGTCATCTTTATTAATATGTATAGGCAAAATTAACTCACCTCACAATTTTCCCCTTACTTATAAATTGACCTTTATTAAGCCCTTCAACATTTTGTTTGGAAACATTTGTAAATACTTAGTCTATTACTTTTTTAAAATTTGTTTACCTACTTTATACTTTACTTCATTCAATATACCTTCATGTTTCATATCTTAATTTACCTTGATCCTTATCTTAATTTAACCAATACATACTTCTTTTCATACTTTATTTCTTTTTTATACTTTTTTTCTGTTAATAGTTAATAAGCGACTACAACTTGGTGTGAGCCGGAAAGGAATGAATAGAGCTCAATTCAGCACTCAGTAATTTCAAAGAGCAGATCTTGTCGCTGAGCCGTGCCAAACTGGCACACATAAGATGTAAGAGTGAGCGGGACGATTTCACCAAAATTTTGGATTATGCAATCACAGGTAATTAATAACAATTATGTAGATCCTTGTGTAGTGTATAAGATCATTTTTTAAATGATCTTAAATTTATTCTACAATCCAGTCATAATTAGTTAATAGACATGCATAGCCATGTTTTGATTTTATCTGCTGTTATTTTTTTCAAATTTGTAGGACTGCAAGTCCAACTTCGCCCTGCTATCTCTATCACTGCTGCTGACCAAGTCGTTAAATGCAGTTGGACATAAAAAAATTTGGAAACCCTCTCGGCTGGAGGTCAGACAGACCTTCATAAGTCTGATCGAAGCAGCAAAAGATCTAGAACCGCTCCTTAAAGCTCGTCACGAAAAGTTGAGCAGTTTCAACACGTCCTTCCAACAGCTTATAGTGCTGCAAGGAACACCTGACAGTGTTGAAGAAGTCTATGTCATTGTAGTGCGTGGTAACTTGACACAGTGCAGGTAACTTTTAAAGTATTTCATGCCACAGCTGCTTGTTACCCAGTTGAAAGTAGCATTGTATGGCATTTTATTCAGATAGCATTTTATAGGCTCACTGCTATGTACGATAGACAATTCAGGGTTGTTGTATTCCCCCCCCCCCCCCCCCCNGTCCTTCCAACCGCTAATAGTGGTGCAAGGAACACCTGATAGAGTTAAAAAAAAGTCTACGTCATTGTAGTGCCAGGTGTACACAACCTCGTTGAAACAGTGCAGGTAGCTTTTAAGATATTTCATCCCACAGGCGCTTGTTACCTAGTTGAAAGTAGCATTGTGTTTTATTTTTAATCCACGAACTAATGTACATTTTTTAAACTCCTCCAGTGAGCACATCTGCTGCAGAGAGATTTTCAGGTTCTTTTCTGCCTTTCGTAGATTGAGGAACTGGATAAGGACAAAAATGAAAGAAGTTATGCTCGTGGCTTTAGCACTGCTAAATATCCTACGAGCAATTGCGAGAAAATCGATCAGAAAAAGTGGTTGATAAATTTTCCAAAACGAAGAAAAGGAAGTTCGAGTTTGTTCTGTAGTCAAATAAATTAATTGGCGTTATCTTTTATACCCATATTAAAATTAAGGTTGTGCACTTTTACTTACACATCATAAGTTTGATTGAACCATGGTGTGTAAATAAAGATAAACAACCATAAAAGAAAACACCAATTAATTTATTTGCCTACAGAATAAAGTCCAAATTCCTTTCCTCAAAAAATCAAGACTAAGATTTATCTTTTAATTTGCATGTAATTAAGATAACAAACTGGTGTCCTCAGACGACGACCAAGGGCTTTATAGCAAGAATATTATATTATTTTTTGTCCTCCTCTATAACACATTTAAAAAATTCTATTCCTATTCAGTTGCTCAAAACTGCTTGTCGAGATTTTTTTTTTTTAACTGTGATAAATTTGTTGGACCATGTTTGCAAGAAATGGAGTGGAGTAATGAGCAAACATTATCATTCATTGAGTTATATGAAAAAAATCCTTTACTGTGAGATGCTAAACACCCGGATCACCGTAACCGGGTAAAGTTGAATGACGCGTGGAGTGAAATCCAAAGACAATTTGACGAGTCCATTTCGATCGTGGAGCTAAAAAAGGAATCCCTAATGCCTGCCTACAGACCTTTTAGGAGAAGAGCTACCGGATACAGAGTACCTTGGGTGTGAAATCCAGTTCATCAAAGAAAGTGAGACAGTCGTCTCAAGTTGGAAAGAGTTTAGAAGATTATTTTTGAGTTTAGAAGAAATTTCTAGCTCTGCGCTTGTTATATGGATGGTACGACATACTGGTAAGATATAGCATTTTGTCAAACTAACACTTGGATGGATTAAATATTTCATTTAAGCGGTTTTTAGAATTGTATACTATTACATAATCATAATAATATATGATCTAACAACTGTTATTAACTATTTGTAGTTGATAATTAACCATACTAATAACAACACTAATAACTAATTATTAACCATAGTTAATAATTAGTTAATTATTGTTGGTTAAAAAAAATCTTCTTCATTAATATTGGAAAAATTAACATATCTCACAATTGTCCCCTTACTTTTAAATTGACCTGTATTAAGCCCTTAAACTTTTTGTTTGGAAAAATTTGTAAATACTAGGTCAATAACTTATTTATAATTTTTATACCTACTTTACACTTAACTTCACTTACTATACCTTGATGTTTCATATCTTAACTTACCTTCATCCTTAACTTAATTTAACCGATATTAACTTCTTATGGCAATACTTCATTTATACTTTATTTCTTATTTATACTTATTTTTTTCTGTTAACAGTTAATAAGCGACTATAACTTAGTGACAGCCGGAAAGTAACGGATAGAGCTCAATTCAGCACTCAGTATTTACAAAGAGCAGATCTTGTCGCTGGGCCGAGCCAAACTGGCTAGGCTAACATAAGGTGTAAGAGTGAGCGGGACGATCTCACCAAAATTCTGGATTATGCAATCACAGATAAGTAAAACCAATTTTTGTAGATTCTTGTGTAGTGTATAAGATCATTTTCTAAATGTACAAGCAGTTAAGAGTAACTGTTGCTAATTTAATATTTCATTTTCCATTAATTTATTTATTAGTGGGATTTATTTATTTCTTAAATAAAATAATAGATGAATAATAATTTATACTATTTCATCCATTATACAATCCAGTCATAATTAGCCTATAGAAATTAATAGGCCATGCTTTGATTTTAATTTTTTGCTGTTATTTTTTTTTTATTATTTTTTTCTCAGGTTCGTAGCACTGCAAGTTTAACGTCGCCCTGTTACCTCTACCACTTCTGCTGATAAAGTGGTTAAATGCAATTGGACATAAACAAATTTGGAAACCCTTTCGGCTTGAGGTCAGACAGAGACTTCATAAGTCTGATCGAAGCAAAAGATTTAGACCCGCATCTTAAAGCTCGTCACGAAAAGTTGAACACTTTCAACACGTCATTCCAACCGCTGATAGTGGTGCAAGGAACACCTGATAGTGTTGACAAAGTCTAAGTCATTGTAGTACCAGGTGTCCATTATACCCTCAACAACCACCTTGAACAGTGCAGGTAACTTTTAAGATATTTCATGCCCCAGGCGCTTGTTTCCCAGTTGAAAGTAGCATTGTGTACTTAGTACGACAGAGGAAATTCGAGATTCAACTATTAGTTTTATTCTTAATACACGAACTGATGTACATTTTTTAAACTCCTACAATGGTGCTCAGATGTCAATCTGCAGCAGATGTGCTATCTGCTGCAGAGAAATCCTTTTCTGCCCTTCGTAGATTGAAGGACTGGATAAAGACAAAAAGACAAAAATGAAAGAAGTTAGGCTTGATTTTTTAAGAAAAGGAAGTTGTACTTTATTCTGTAGGCGAATTGGAGCTTAATTGGTGTTATCTTTTATAACACCAATTAAGCTATTTGCCTACAGAATAAAGTACAACTTCCTTTCTTTTAGATTTATCTTTTAGATTTGCATGTAATTAACATAACAAACTGGTGTCCTAAGAATGTTATATTATTATTTTGCCTTCTTACCTTCTTCTATTATAATTTGAAAAATGTTATTCCTAGTCAGTGGCTCAAAAGTGCTTGTCGTGTGAACATCGAGTTTTTTTTTAACTGTGATTAATTTGTTAGTTTGTATTTGCAAGAAATGGAGTGGAGTAATTAGAAAACATTATTAGTCATTGAGTTGTATGAAAAATGTCCTTTACTATGGGATGCTAAACACCCGGAGCATCGTAACTGGGTAACGAAATGACGCGAGGTATGAAATCCAAAAACTATTTGACAAGTTCATTTTGATCGTAGAATTAAAAAAGAAGAAGGAATCCCTAATCCCTGCCTACAGACTTTAGAGGAGAAGAGTTATTCTTTCAGAAGGAACAGGCAGCAGGACCGACGACCAAAAAACTGTTGGAATAGACCCATGGTGGCAGGAATATTTTAGTGACTGGCAAAAGTAGTGGGAAGTTAATGACTGAGAGAACGTCATTAAGGAGATAAAATTATAGCATCTCACGAATTTTAATAATAATAATCCAAGGAATGACAATGATAATAGATTTAACAATCGAAACATGAATTTTAGAAATAATGGTAATAACAATACCAACTTCAGGAATAATAATAATAATTACAACCAAAGAAATAATTATAATTCTGTCGGTCAAAGACCAATTAATTATAATAATAATTGTTGGAGACCAACAGTTGTTCTTTATTTACTTTATTATTTATGTTTTTTATTATTTTGTAAAAAATGGCAATTTTAGCAACAAACGAACATATCACTTCTACATTTTAAACTCATTTCTTCGTTAACGTAAATAATGTAAGATTCGCAAGAAACCACGATGCAACCTCCTCCTTTTCTTCGAATGTGTTCGGAAAAGGCATCACTTTCACTGGAATTCGAACACATATGATTCTANTTACAAGATGTTTTAAATAAAAGTGCCAACAAACCCAAAATTATATGTAAATATATCGATGACTTGTTTGTCATAATAAAGAAATCACAATGTGAACACTTCCTACAGGATTAATCAATGTAGTAATAATATATTTACAACTGAAAAAGAGAATAATCAATAATCATGCTTTGAATTATTTGGATGATGAGATAAGGATGGAAACTTTACTACCAAGTGGTATGAAAAAGAAATTAAAAAGAAAAAAAAAACAAATTTCCAGCAAAAAGGGAAAAGATCAGGGAAAGGGGATAATCTGGGAAAAGAACTGAGCAGAAAAAAATACAAACTGCTGGAACAAACCCATGATGGCAGGAATAATTTACTGACTGGCAAAAGAAGTGGGAAGTTAATGACTGAGAGAACGTCATTAAGGGACTTATTAGATAAAATTATAGCATCTTACGAATTGGAGCGAGCTCATAAAACCAATCTACCTCACGACTGGTTTGTGTTCAGGGCCAGAGAGATTGTCCGACCTTTTCCTGGGGAGTCTGAATCGACTTACTATACTCCCTACGAAGTTTCTGGGTCTGTCGCTGCTGTGGGGAGAAAGCATTTCTATTGTTTCGTTAATTTGAAGAGGACAGCCTCAAAAAATCAAGACTAAGATTTATCTTTTAATTTGCATGTAATTAAGATAACAAACTGGTGTCCTCAGACGACGACCAAGGGCTTTATAGCTCCTCTATAACACATTTAAAAAATTCTATTCCTATTCAGTTGCTCAAAAGTGCTTGTCGAGATTTTTTTTTTTTAACTGTGATAAATTTGTTGGACCATGTTTGCAAGAAATGGAGTGGAGTAATGAGCAAACATTATCATTCATTGAGTTATATGAAAAAAATCCTTTACTGTGAGATGCTAAACACCCGGATCACCGTAACCGGGTAAAGTTGAATGACGCGTGGAGTGAAATCCAAAGACAATTTGACGAGTCCATTTCGATCGTGGAGCTAAAAAAGGAATCCCTAATGCCTGCCTACAGACCTTTTAGGAGAAGAGCTACCGGATACAGAGTACCTTGGGTGTGAAATCCAGTTCATCAAAGAAAGTGAGACAGTCGTCTCANTTAACCAATACATACTTCTTTTCATACTTTATTTCTTTTTTATACTTTTTTTCTGTTAATAGTTAATAAGCGACTACAACTTGGTGTGAGCCGGAAAGGAATGAATAGAGCTCAATTCAGCACTCAGTAATTTCAAAGAGCAGATCTTGTCGCTGAGCCGTGCCAAACTGGCACACATAAGATGTAAGAGTGAGCGGGACGATTTCACCAAAATTTTGGATTATGCAATCACAGGTAATTAATAACAATTATGTAGATCCTTGTGTAGTGTATAAGATCATTTTTTAAATGATCTTAAATTTATTCTACAATCCAGTCATAATTAGTTAATAGACATGCATAGCCATGTTTTGATTTTATCTGCTGTTATTTTTTTCAAATTTGTAGGACTGCAAGTCCAACTTCGCCCTGCTATCTCTATCACTGCTGCTGACCAAGTCGTTAAATGCAGTTGGACATAAAAAAATTTGGAAACCCTCTCGGCTGGAGGTCAGACAGACCTTCATAAGTCTGATCGAAGCAGCAAAAGATCTAGAACCGCTCCTTAAAGCTCGTCACGAAAAGTTGAGCAGTTTCAACACGTCCTTCCAACCGCTGATAGTGATGCAAGGAACACCTGATAGTGTTGAAAAAGTCTATGTCATTGAAGTGCCATGTGTCCATTATACCCTTAACAAGAGGTACAAAGGTCTGTCTGCGACTGGCACCCATAGTAAGAGGACGTGTTCGAGAGTAGCTCCCGGGTTTACCCTTAATAACTATGGGCCTTCTGGACTTAGATCTTCCAATATTGTCTGGAGCCTTTAATAAGGTTAGTACAACCTTTTTGTAAAAGAATTTTGTGAATTGGACCTTTTAAAGCCGCTCTAGATTTAGAACCGCTCCTTAGAGCTCGTTACGGAAAGTTAAGCAGTTCCAACACGTCCTTCCAACCGCTGATAGTGCTGCAAGGAACACCTGATAGTGTTGAAAAAGTCAATGTTATTGTAGTGCCAGGTGTCCGTTATACCTTCAGCAACCTCGTTGAAGCAGTACAGGTAACTATTAACATATTTCATGCCACAGGCGCTTGTTTCCTGCGCTTGTTTTTAAGTTGAAAGTAGCATTGTGTGGCATTTCATTCAAATAGCAATTTATAGGCTCACTACCTCACTACTAAGTACGGCAGACAATTCAGTGCTGTTATCTTTGAAGATGGTACACAAATATTTTCATTGACAATCCTAAATCGAAGGTTTTTATTTTGGTTAAGATATATTAGGTTTGATAATAAGACAACCAAAAATAAGAGAAAAGAAAAAAGATAAACCAGCTCTAATAAGAAACTTAGTTATTTTATAACGCACAGTTTTGAACATGCATATTCTTATTCTAAGTATGAGCAATAGATGAGCAGCTGATTCTATTTAGAGGTCAGTGTGACTTTAGGCCATATCTTACTAACAAATGCTAAGAAGGGTCATTTCCTAATAAGGGCTGATTGCCCTAGTGGCTGGTAGAGCCAATAAATGGCGGTGGGCGCATCGTGGCCACTGATAATTGATATTATATAGTGGCCCACACAAATACGACAAAAAATGTATATAAACTTGACGTCATATGTCCCAAAAAAAGTACATCCACTAATGACAAAAAAAGCCGGCAATCATTACATTTTACAATGTCATAAAGCGAGGAGTGGATACTAATGACTAGATTAGGTAAGTGTTTTTTTTTACTGTGATTGGTAATTGTATTAATTATTTAGGGGGATATAGCCTTTAGGCAGTGATCTTCGTACTTTAATAAACCCTGATTGACTCAAAATAAAATGAAATTATTAGAAATAATAAAATTTCAACTAATATGAGACTAAAAGAAAGAGGAAATAAATAAAATTACAAAAGAAGCTCTGCGCACCGATATCCCTAGAGATCAGTGCATCAAAGTGAAGAGATCAAAAACTGTGAGAGGAGGAGGTATACTTTTCGTACTTGAAAATGAGGAAGATAAACAAAAAATATTAGAAAGCAACTTAGCAAATTCCGGAAAATTTTACATAACAGAACCAAAAAAAGAAAACTAAAAATAATAATTTATGACGTACCGGTTGAAATAAATGAACATGAACTAGTGGAAATGATAAAATATGAAAACAGCACTATATTCAATCAAATAAACTTTAGTGACGAGGACGCAATAAAGCCTTTGTTCAAGGTCGGACCAAAAGATAGGGACACAGTGCATTGGGTAGACAAATGCGCACCAGCTGTCAGGAAATCAAGGCAAATAAATTATACATAGGTTTCCGCGGTGGAAACCTTGTCCATATTGAATAGATCCCAAAAAAATGGTACAGAATCTAATTGTCCAATTATTGACGAAAAAGCTACTCCCTCAACTCAGGGGGTAGAGGGAGCGGGAGCAGTCAGTCGAGTTTGAGGCATTGAAAAGTTAGGCACTTTGTATGAGCTTACAACTATGTGGATTACGTACTGGTGCATCGGGTTCGTTCTATGCGGTGAGTCCCAACCATAGCCCCTGGGAACCGGGAGGTTCTTTTATAATCTATGACTGTAAAGTTATTAATTGTTCTGGTTAAAAACTTAAGAGGTAAAGTAAACTTCTTCAATTGAAGTTTGAACCTAAGGGTGAGTTCAAATACCGTAATTCACTGACCATGACCGCTGTAATCTGGTATATCAGCCATTTAAACTAAAGCGAAATATAACTGATTAACTGATGTGATCATGATTATAGTGATCACAGTGTCTGAACTGTCCAATTTAGTGGACATACTTATTTTACATGAACATTTGGGTTATTACAGTTGAGTCTGAATGTCCACTATAGTGGACACTTCATATCTCAAAAACGGGTGGTCCAAAAATTTTGAAAAAATTACTGAGTCATCTAGAGGTCAATAGAAATCGACCCTATGAAAGAAAAAATTTTACAATGAACAGAAAAAAATCGGGTGCGAAAGGGTTAATGAAGAAATTCTAACATTAGATAAACTACCAGAAAGCCGAACCTTGTCAGGATGATATAATCAGCGGAAAACATCTTGTCCAGCGTTTGCATCAGCCTACTCGTTCCATCCAAGGCAGACTAGACACTTGACATACTTCCCTCATGAATCGATACATTATTGCCAAGAATACTGGAGTCTGTAACCTTGTCCGCGGCGGAAACCTTTTCCTTACTGGATAGATCTCAAAAAAACTGCCGCCACAGCCATCCAGTGACAACAATGAAAATGATTGAGACCACGAAGAGAGTGTGTTTAAAATTTAACATGTAAAATTCATTTGTTAGTCAGCCATGAATTAGCTGCTTTGCGATTTGACCACCCTTGAAGTTAGTACCTTGCCATTAAATTGAACGATCCGAGAGCACATATTTTAAATTCTAATGCTACTGCAATACACCTCTAGGAAAAAGCGACGTTATGTAAAAAGCGTATTGGTCCTGATAGTCATTATACAGGGTGGCGCAGATCGATCGGGTGGTTTTGAAGTGGACTGTACGTCTGGAGTGGGGGAGCCAGGTGTTCGGCGGTCTTCGTCCTGTGGTGGGGGGGACGGGATGTTTCAGTTGCAGACTGGCAGTCAGTCGCGATGGCTACGTGGTCCGTTGAGCATCGTGTTTTCGCAGTGGAAGAGTTTATACGCAATAACGAGTCAATTGTTGCTGTGACGCGTGCCTTTCGCCGGCGTTTCAACATCCCACCTCGCGGTAGTGTTCCTAAGCGAGATACGCAGTGACACACTTTGTATCTCTGCGAGATACGCAGAGATACAAAGTGACGTTTGGTATGGGGTTTCTAAGGTAGGGATAATTGGGCCTTACTTTTTTGAAAATGAAAGAAAGCAGGCGGTTACTGTTAATTCGCAGCGTTATGTGAACATGATTGAAGAATTTCTTCTCCCACAACTTGAAGAGAACAATTACGACATGGACAATATGTGGTTCCAACAAGACGGGGCAACTGCACATACCGCTAGGATATCAATGCAAGCTGTACGCGCTCTGTTCCCTGGCCGTTTGATTTCCCGTAATGGAGATCTCCATTGGCCCCCTCGCTCACCGGACCTCACGGTATGTGACTTCTTCTTATGGGGCTATTTAAAAGCAAGGGTGTACATGAACAAACCCCGGACCATTCAGGAGTTGAAGGCAGCAATTCACAACGAAATCAAATTAATTCCTGGTGCTGTGCTTGAGCGGGCAATGCGAAACGTTAAGGACCGACTCCAAGAATGCGTCGCTCGAGAAGGAGGGCATTTGATGGATGTAATTTTTAAAAACTAACTTAACTAATTTTTTGTCAATAAACTTCCATTGTAACTACACGTTTTGCACTTTATTTCAATCCAATACCTTTAAAATTGACAGTTTGACAAGTATTTTAAAACCCCCCGATCCATCTGCGCCTCCCTGTATATCAATCACGCACGACTTAAGTAAAGCGCACGACTTAAGTAAAGCAATGACGGAGCAAAAAAGAGTAATGAAAGATATTAGTGTAACCTTATTGGACCAGGATGGTATTTAATGTGCGACCAAAATGAATGGCCTTGTAGTGACGAAAAAATTGTATCCTTATCACGAGGTTATCAACCTGTGTAAACCGGTTTCCAGTAAAGGCTCCCATTGTTTAACATTTTAATAAAATACCTAATATCTCTATATAGCGTTGAATTATATATGTTTCCATTCAGGGAACGGGTTCCCTGCTAGGCAACGCCACCTGTGAACTGAAAACAGCCACCTATACGCAGGACTCCAGACATTTGATCCAGACGACGCTAATGAATTCAGAACAACACTCTTGTTCAGTTTGCCCCCAGTAATAAGATTTGTGGTCGCACTTGAAGGCCGCCCGGATACTTTGTTGCGTCAAAAGAAAGCGCATCTTCAAGCGTTTATTAACACTTGCAGTAAGTACTTTTTAACTGATTTCCAATCTTATTTAGAAGTATTTAATTTACCTTTTGATGTTCAGACTTGTAAATCTCCTCGTAATGCTATTAAATATATGTCTAAAGAGGATGTTAATTGCTATCATAATGTTGAAGTTAAAGAATTAAGTTTTCAATATCAACTTTATCATTATGTTGCTTTAAACAAGCAGATGAAATTTACTCTTGAATTTATAGTTAATTCGGGCAAATCATATTTTATAGAACAAATCTTATTAGGATATTTACCTCCTGAATGTATTTTCCATCCAGCTATGTTTCGACGTTTTTTTTTCAAAATTATTGATTACACATACACATAAAGTTATAATTTTTTATTGAGTTTGAATTTGAGAATTATAATGTTAATGCTTTAAAAATGTTAATGGATGGTCGTAACTTTTCTTTTAGTGTTAAATGTGAAAAAGATCGTATGTATAGGGAGCAATTACCCATTATATTTATATCTAACTATGATCCTCCTGATGCTAATATTCAACCCGCTTTCATTTCTAGGTTAAGTGTGGTGAAGTCGCTAGGAACCTCTTTCAACATCTTATA
>KZ652687.1:138011-156009 GCA_001010745.2 Gerris buenoi
CGAACAGTTATTTTTCATTTTCATTTAAATTTTAATTTTACCTTCTAATTGTGAAGAAGTGTCAATAAGTTGTCGAAGAATTTAATACATTTTAATTTTGTCAATCGAGTTATTTTTGCGTTAAAACCCGCCCTGCCTCCACTGAATGCTGCCGATGGTTTGGACCATTTATAACCACTCTGGGACTCTGATTTTCTTTTGTCAATATCTGCCTGACCAGGTAAAACTTGCATACATTTTCTTTTATACTTTTGAGCGGTGGAATTGGAGAGAAATTTAGTTTCCACCTCTCTGGCGCCCTTATCTACTGATATTTAAAGTTTCCCGACCAAGAAAATTTTGGATGGTTATAGCATTATTTATGTTGTAGTAGAAATCCCTTTCTCCCCCTGCTAATGTACAGAAGAAGATCGCCCAAAGCTTCGACATATTTTTGAATGGACCTAATACTGATTAAAAAAATGTCCTTATATAATGTTGTTTCATTTTGTTAAATAGTGTCTGAAATTGAGAGAAGTGAACAGAAGAGAAGATCTACGAACTTCGTAGAGGAAACCTACAAAATAGAGTCTCAAATCACTTACTTCACAAGACACAATACTTCACAGACCCGACGGATACATCGGCACGTCTATGCCCCGGACGGCTGCCCTGGCAGCTCAGACTCACTGCAGGACGGAGACGGGAAAGTAAGTCTTTACAAGGGACTCCCGACTTAGTAGTGTTCAGGAATCAGATTCTTCTAATTATTACCGGAGCAAAATATGTCTGTATAATTATGTGTTAGTCTTTATATAGAATTTATTTTTATTTTGTAGATATCTTCACTAGCTAAAAAATTGAATGGTTCTAAACTAAACGCAAAGTTTATAAAAGTTGCTGAACTACATGCAAACCATTGATACAGTATAGTGAGGTTTCAGAAAGTCGGTAGTAAATTTGGTCCATGCCTCCAGGCTGTAATACGAATAGTTGAAATACCCACCTTTGTATGTCTACCAGCAAGATTTGAGAATAGACTTAGCGCTGAGGAAATTAAAACTTATAACGGTGAGTTATAATAATGAACTCGCTTCCTTATAAAAAACTTACTTTTAATAAATATTTAATTTNTTGAATTTGAGAATTATAATGTTAATGCTTTAAAAATGTTAATGGATGGTCGTAACTTTTCTTTTAGTGTTAAATGTGAAAAAGATCGTATGTATAGGGAGCAATTACCCATTATATTTATATCTAACTATGATCCTCCTGATGCTAATATTCAACCCGCTTTCATTTCTAGGTTAAGTGTGGTGAAGTCGCTAGGAACCTCTTTCAACATCTTATAGATTGTAATACCCCATCATGGCTAGACGCAGGGTCTATAGACGACTCATTAGAAGAAAACGAAAACGGACGACCACTCGCTATAGTAGACGACGACGGTACAGACGTAGTGGACGGAAACTTAAATTTAAACGCACATAAAAGAGAACTCATGGAAATAGAATTTTACGTAAAACAATGGCTGAATACACATATAATATAACCCGTGAAGATTACGATCATATCCCCCATTACGACGACAACCCCATTAAACTAATGAGTTTTGTTATGTGTGTAGAATCAGTCTACAATTTAGTATGCAAAGCAAGAAATACTAGTCTTGTAGCCAANGTTAACTGGAAGGGCTCTGGACCTGATAGGGTCCAGAACGGAATTAAATACCTGGGGAGCAATCCGAACTTTACTGACGCTAGCATTCGGCGATCAGAGATACATTGACTGTCTTATTCAAGACCTAATATCTTTAACTCCAAATCGAAATGAAGCTCCATACGATTTTGGAATGCGTTGTCAGGATGCTAGATGTTTAATTCTTTCTAAGTTAAATATGTTAGATATAACAGAAGAACAAAAAAGAACCCGAATCCAAGATTATGACGACTTAACTTTAAAAACTTATATTAGAGGTTTACAGGGTAATTTACAAACAAATGTGAGATTGAGAAACCCTACCAATTTAGAGGTAGCTATGTCATACGTAATAGAAGAAGAAAATTTCCTATATTCACTTAGAAGGGCATCCAACACCCAGAGCAATTACAGTCCTGCACCGAGTGACTCCCATGAATAATAATAATTTTAATAACAAATACAATAAGTATCCTAGNTCCTTTTTTAAAGGTGGTCCTTGGGTTGTTGTAATTTTGGAAACCAGAAATTCTTAGAAAATCATATAAGGTTTTGTACCCTATGAGTCTAACAATAATAATGGTGGACAAAGACCAATTAATTATAATAACAATTATAACCAAAATAATCGCATGAATCAAACCCAATTGAACCTAAACCAAACTAATAGAAATACTGGTAATGTGCAAAATAGAAACCAAACGACTCCAATGGAAGTCGATCCAACACCAACAAGAACAGCTAAAATGTTTGCACAAAATGTAGAACAAAAATTTTGAAAATTTAAATGTTGAAAATAATAACCCTAATCAAAATTTTGAAGGTAATTATATTCATTCAAAAAGATTGATCAGTATGTGGGGCATGAAACCAACAACCACTCATCAGAAGCCATAATCGGATACTCTTAAAAATATGCACTTGGTCGTGTGTGTCTCATGAGGCTGAATACTAAAAATTTCTTTTCTCTGTGCTTGACAACATGGAGAGACATGCTTAGCTTGCTAAGCATGTCATGAGTAATGAGGTGGTGCTGAACTTGGCAATTTGGCACTGTGGTTCATGAGTTTTTTTTGACCATAATGTAGTTGTCCCTGTGGTTGGCTACGCAGGTGGCTGAATGATGTTGTTGGTGAATTTGACTGGCCAGGCCTAGCAAAAAAAAAATTAATAAATTTATTTATTANTCCAATCTCCGGACAAGTAAGGAACAAGAAAATGTAGAACAACGGCTGTAGACAAGAAGGCAGCAACCTTTATCCTGCCAAACTAGTATATAAGGATAACTAGTACATAAGGATAGTAACACATTGTAAAGTTAGGAAGTGGTGTAGCTAGTGCTAACTGTGAATCCTAGTTGGAGTAGTGGGGGTGCCTCTCCCTCTCTTTAACCTTACTCTAGTACCCCCACCCTTCTTTGTTCCTCGCTCACTCTTACCTCAGAGTTTATTAGCTATAGCTACATGCACACACTACTTCTTCCATTCTGTACAGTCCGCTTTCTTACTCTTTTATTATAGTGGTTTTACAATCTCAATCTATAACCAAGTGTGTTTTTTAAACTTATTCAATCCATCCACAACTATTGGCTTAGATTTAATAAAAGATTTAAGAATATTATCTTATGTTCAGAAAAAAACTTTTGTAGGGTAATATAAATATTTAGTTTTAACTATTGCTTCTAACCAATAAAAATATGAGGAACCTACAAAGTACAATTTTCATAACAAAACATGTAANGTGTAGAATCAGTCTACAATTTAGTATGCAAAGCAAGAAATACTAGTCTTGCAGCCAATCATCATAACTCTTAAATAAAATTACATCCTGATTAGAAGGCTCCGCAGAATCTTTAATGTTATCGCGAGACGTAACGACAATACCTAAAAATACTCGAATTATTAAAAAATACAGTTTGCAGACACCAGGACTGTAGAATCATAGAAATTTGAGATTTACCAAACTGAAATCAGCCTAAACGAGTCACCCTTCGATTTCTTAAATAAACTAGAAAATCTTAAGAACTTAATTAAAAATCGATATACCATAGAAGGCATTGACGNGTTGGATATATACACTTAGTAAAGATGAACAATTGAACGCTGCTGCTGAATTTTCAATAGAGGCTTCTGATTATGATAATGTCGACACATTGCGTCGATTAATATCACATTACATTAAAAAACACGGTCGAGAGCAAGGTTCATCGGGAAACACCGCGCAGTCTACTCCGGCTAATATTTGTAAACACGAGGCGACCCAAGAGCAACCCCCCCCCCCGAGGCCCGAGGCGATACAAGGGGCAGCTGGAGTTTTGCATTTAAGACAATGAGGTGTCCTGGAGTTTTACATTTAAGACAATGAGGTTTCAGTAATAACCTACATTGTTTGGTATCGTGGTTTCTTTTTAAACAATAACGACACTGTTTAATAAATTTAGTTTGGTCGGATCGTTGAGATAGTCGAGTATTATAATTAGAAGGTTTATAATAATTTTGACGAGAGGGTTGATTACTATTAGCGGAAGGTTTATAAAAGTTCTATTGTTATTGTTATTGGAATGCCAATTAGAATTATTATAGGTTTTATTTCTGAAAGGTCGAGGTTCACACTGAGAACCTTGACTTTCTCCTAAAAATGCATTTAATGAATTTAAAAGATAATATCGAGCGCTACGAGAACGCCTTACTATTTTCTGTTCCGCGTCAACCCTCGATCACTACTAATATACAATCTCCGAATCTTCCCTCTACTTCCGGTCTAAATCAGATACATTCACCACCCATTAAATCTTCTAATCTCGAATCACAGTTATCTGATTTGAATGAGACATTATCGTGAAAGAAATATCGTTATGTGTTTTTTCGTCAACGGCATCGATACATTATTACTACTTCAAACCACAGTCGTCAAATGTTAAATTGGACATAGGTACCCACAGGTGGTTGACCAAGCGATTACATGGTCTCAAATATAACAGCAGTGAGGGGGAATACAGTCGACTTGGAGAGATCGTCGAAACTTCTGATATCAGATCGGTCTTCGCCAAAGGTAAGGAGAAATGTTGATTTATAAGTGACCTAATCGGTAAACCCGTATTTAACTTGGAAGATTTTTGATGTAATACCAATGGTAAACAATTTAATGGAGGAATTCTACCCATTACACACAGATATCAGTTGTAACAATCATAAATATGGAAAGACAGATGTTCCAACGTCAAACTCTAAGCTCTCCAGTGGTCTACTTTGAACATAAGTTGGATAAACCTGATAAGAAACTATACCTAGGTTTTATACGTTTAAGAATAAATCTCAAAAGAACGTAGGACTAGAGTTAAACTGTTTCGTTAAACCCATCGACAGTGGCAATAAACTTTTTTATATATACAAGCATAGTATAATGGCTGCTTTTACTAATACCGAATATGCAGAGATGCACTTCAAATATGGTTTTGAACACTAGCGGCACAACGAGGGTACAGAGCTGTTCCTTGTATGACTCTGTTGCCAGTATACACATACACACACACTGCTTTGTGAAATAGAGGATGTGTTGACAGAGCTTCACGTGAGCAAGTTATTGAAGATAATGTTAATGTTATAGCATAGCATAAAATATCAAATAATCTATATGATTAAAAATGATCCTACTGTAAGCACCAGAACTGTATCTCGACAATTAGGCATATCCCAATGGAAAGTATGGCATACAATTCGCTTGACTGGCTTTTATCCATTCCGTTACTCAAGAGTACAAGGTTTAGAACAAAATTATTACTAGCAAAGAGTAGATTTTTGTCGATTTATATGTGTTGCACACAGATGTTGACGATTGTAACTTTTTAAAAAACATACTTTGGACGGATGAGTTTCTCCAGAAATGGTGGGTACAACTTCCATAATAACCAAGTCTACTGTTTATAAAACCTACGTGGTGTACGCCAAAGAACATTTCAAAGAAGATTTATCATTCATATATGGGCTGGGATTGTTGGTAAATGACATATAGGCTTTGAACTACCTTGAAATATGGAAGGTAGAACGTATTTAAATTTTATTACCAACAATTTACCAGAATTATTACAAGAAGTCCCTAGCTACTAGAATTTATATTATTTTCCAGCACGATGGAGCACCTTCACACAACTACACTCGTAATGTGAGAAATTATTTAGACATTTACCTCGGCTGTATTGGTCATGTAGGTCCTGTGCCCTCTCACTAAAAATTATTATTTTAGGGATGACAAAAGACAAAGAATATCGTATTGATGAGGCTGTTGAAGAAGAGGCCAAAAGAAAGTTAGATAAATTCAAAGAGACCACAGACGACGAATTTTACATTGTTATCGCTTTGTCCCAACTCATCCCGCGAGTGAAAAAATTAGATGTAAATGACTATTGGAGTAAAAAGCTAATGACAATGACGTCTTTCTTTAGTCAGGTCATGGGTCAGGATAAATACTTATCTCCCATAAAGTTTCTTAAATTTTCTACATTTATTTTATCTGCGAATTTAATGACATTATGACCTAAATTCCTAATTGAAGAGAAGATATTTAGTATTTTTTATAATTTTGTATATATCTACAGTTACTTAGAGCCGTATTAAGGTCCTACGAGGGGAGAATCATTATTGGACTCTATAAGTCAAACATTGAAGGAATAATATCTGACGATCAAGTTACATAAAATCAAATACATATTAACTTTTTTTATGGATTTAGTGTGAAAAAAAGGAGTTCTAGTTTTATTGTGAACAAGGTAAGTTGTACAAAATTATAACTAACTTCTTAGAATGTCGTATTCTAATGAAGAGTACCATGACATGCTTGTTGTCTATGGTGAGGCAAGGTCGAGCAGCAGGAAAGCAGCAAGAATAGTGTGAGGTATCCTGATCGGCGTCAGCCGGAACAACATCTCTTCCGACGGCTCTATGATCGTGCGGGCCAATTTGGTGCATTTGCTGTTACAGAGACGCCAATAGACCCCGGCCTGTAAGGAACGAGAGCTTATTGTAACAATGCTTACTTTGAGGCCTTCTCTTTGCAAGATAGCAAACGAGTGTGGTACTAATCACCAAACACCGAAGGAATTCTAACTAACGATGCCAACTCTATGCTATTGGAGGGACTAATTAAAAAAGCATAGAGACCAACGTACACCTAACAGGAGATAGGTACAGTCAGCTGGATCAAGACATTGTTCGAGTGTTTCCCAACGACGATACGGTATTAAATAGGTTTCTAACATTACCTTGATTTACTATGTCTTATAATATCTTGCTTGAGTTAAATAACATCAACAAAATATTTTAACTTATTATTTTTCTTTTATAACAGCGCAAATTTTACTTGCCTCCATTCACTGCTGGTGTTGAGCAAACTTACGCCAAGGGAAAGCAGTTCGACAAATATAAAAACCTTCGGGAAGATTCTGAGGAAAACAAAATTAATTACTCCCAAAAGAACAAAAAGGTGATGTCAACAGTTCCCCTGTCTCATCAGGTTCTAAAAGCCACAGAGGTAAAGCACACGGAGGTAAAGTCCATGTTGAAGATAGGCCTTTGACAGAAGAGGAGACCTCAATAATCCGGCAGTTACGGTACAGCAAGAACCCCTGGCCAACTGTCGTCGATCTCTGGGGACAGACCCAAAGTTTTGAACCATTGATAAAATATTCAGTTAACTGCCGTTTTTGAAATAGCCGCTGGGCTATAATTTGGTTAGCAAATTGACTTTCTCATTAACTAACTAACTAATTAATTAATTAACTCTTGCATACACATAGAATGCTGTCACTTTGTTAGATTTTTAGTTGATCTACAGTTAATTACAGTTAACACCGCATGCTACTACAATAGATATAATAATTTATAATTTTGGGTTTTGCTATTTGTTACGCAGGCTGACAGTAAACTGAAGGAGGTCATTAAAAAGAAAAGAGAGAAAGGTCTGAGCAAAATTGCTGTAAGAAACGAGGAGCTAATTGTAGCAGTACAGACATACGTTGATGCCTTCCCTCATGCGAGTAGCTGCGAGATATCAAACGAGTGTGGTACTAATACTGTACTCCGGATCCTGCAGTATCATCGTTTTCATCCATTTAAAATTCACCTCAATCAAGCTGTTATCAGACAATGACTTTTGGAGGAGACGGGAACTTTGTGGATGGGTAGAGAATATGATAGATATTATCCAGCATTATTTATCCGCCGAGTGCTGTGGTCGGACGAGGCTTCATTTTTTAGTTATGGTAATTTAAATAGGCACAATTTGCATTACTGGAGCGAAGTGAACCCTCACTGTTGATAGCCAACACCAGGTGGTCTTTGAACACCTGGTGTGGAATCATCGCGAGACAGAGAGTTGGTCCATACTTCTTTGGCAGGGCCCTAAATGGAAGGATGTTTTTAGATTTTCTGGAAGACGAATTCTTGGAACATCTTTCTATAGGTGCGATCTTTCAGAGAATGCGGATTCAACTTGATGGATGTTCTGCTCATTTCTCTGACTGTTAGGGAGCACTTAAACCATGAATATTCTCAAAGCTGTATAGGCCGGGGAGGACCAGTTGCATTGCTAGCAAGATCACCCGACCTGACCCCCTTAGATTTCTATCTGTGGGGTAGGATAAAGGATCTAATTTATAAAGATGGTCCAAACAAATCAGAAGAAATGAAAAGGAAAATCAGAGAGGCAGTTAGATCCATTCAGAGATTAGAAATTAAGGCTGCTCTTCTTTCCTTTCATGTTAGAGTCAGGCAAAGCCTACTGGAAAACGGCCGCCAATTTGAACATTTAGATCCATCGAAAACCTTAATCATAGAGTCGGTTATAGCATTGATAGGATCTAATAATCTAAGTAGCTATACTGATCTTACATCCGACATTATTGTCATGTACCGATTTTAGTTAAGTTAATTTTGTTTTTACCTTGTGATTGTTGATGAGTGGATTTTTGAGATATAGTTTTGTGTTCTGTGAATTAAGAAATAAATAAATTTACTGATGTTAAACTTGACTCCTTTCTTATTGAAGACATAACAATTATAAGACATGATTGATTGCTGCAGACTTTACTCAGCAGCTGACAGAAAATATAAATGCTGACGCCATTACAGACGCAACCATAGCTGTAGAAGAAGAATGCTCTATAGACTCATCATTACGGGGGTTTGGAAGTATTAGTACACACTGCTATTGCAATCATTAATCGTGGAACAAAGATTAAGCAAGGTATAATAAATTATTTAGGCTCTTGTCCTGCAATTAGTCAAGTCATCATAAAGAGCTACTATTCAAGATATGGCACATATATCAATGACAAAAACATGCAAAATATCTTTGGCAAGTGGACAAGGCAGATTAGAAATAAAGCTTTACAATTGACTTGGACCATACAACAAGCGTCAGGTTCAGGAATCACATCATATCAGACTACAGCGGAGACATTAACAACTTATGAATCCTTTAATTGGTCACTAGTAAAATCAAAATATCCCCAAAAAAATTGTCGAACAATAAGGATGCTGTCACTGCTGCTGGAACGAATAAATATTATGGATACCGGAAAGATTTAGGATCTGCTCGATAAATATTTTATGTTTAAAAGTTCGGTAGATGTTTTAAGACGGTTAAGCGAGAAAGAAAGTGTTCGAGGTTCTACTGTATAAAATGATACTGTATACAAGTCAGCATTGGGACCGTCATTTCAAACTACTCCATTACGCTGACCCCCTAATTAAATTTCAATAACATCAATAGCATACCAGTGTCAGAGCCATATTTTCTGTGTTGTTAATAGCAACAAAATAAAAATATTTTGTCAATGTGTTACTTCTTAATTCCTTGTAAAAAGAGTCATAAACAAATCAATAAACCATAAAATAAAAATAAATTAAAAACTTTTGTCACGAAAGGCACGGACCTTACTTGATTCATTTATATGAATAACTAATGGAAAAAAACCAGACCTGTTGACATATTTTACACTCAATGTTATTAATTATTAATAGTTTAAACTTGGCATTGATTTTGTAAATATTAATGAAACAGTATTAGATTACCTGTATTCTATCAGAATTGAATCTCGTCTTGAACAATGTTACTAGATTTTTGTGGCCAGTTATGCAAGCATTTAGGAAAAGAAGTGAGTCGTGGTATTGGTGAAGTATTGACTGAGTTCTGTGTTAGTGTTGTCGGACCGATTCCACTGTGCCTCGGCACCATCTTGATAACATCAGGTGCACACCAAGTGATCCATTATGCTTGTTACGGCCTTTCTTTAATAAGTGTACCTGCTCTATGTCTCTTGTCAGCAGTGTGTAGTTTATTAAACAGCTAAACTTACACCACAATATCATCTTAACTTCACAGTTTACAATGTCCATTTAACAGGTATACTTTAATTACGATCATTCTTAAATTACCTTTTAAAATGTCTATTAATTTAACAGGTATACTTAAAATTATTCTTACATTTATATAATTAATGCCAGCAAAACGTTGAGATTAACACCTTTCTAATTTAAATATTATTTATTTGTTTATATTTTATGGATAAATTAGGTGTAATAGTAACAAAAATTAATTTGTAACATGAGACGTTTCAACCCTTATAAAAGCAGGAGGCCCAATTTCAGGCCCTATGTAAGTATGCCTCGTACGTGCTTGTGCGCCCGCCGTGGGATATATAAAGGCCTAAGACTAGACCCAAGACTAGAGAGTGGAGAAAATCGTTCAGGAAATGTTTAAGAGTAAGTAGTAATGATTGTGATTCGTGGCAGTGTGGCTTAGTTGGATTAACCGTGGATTAGGATTGCAGTAAGTCGTTCAAGTTATTTTATTTTTTTCATTAGCTAAAGTTATACGGGAAGTACAATTTTACTTATACTTTTACAAGTTTAAAAGTTCAATTTTACTTATACAATTACAAAGTTATACGGGAAGTACACTTTTATACGGGAAGTACAACGGACAATTAGATCCTTTGACATATGCACATAAGTTGTACAATGAAGCTTAGAGCGTATTCACGGACGATCACATCGCAACTAATAGAAAAATATTCACATACATAGGGAAACATTTCGGAAAATTTCACACACACTCGCATTGACAAAATTGAAGATTTCGTTGAACTTTTAACTGTTTAGTATAGATGAATTATGTGATAGGAATATGAATAGTAGACAGTATGGAGGAAATTCTAACGGTCAAAATAAAAATTATCATCAGTTAAATTATAATAATAGTAACCGACCTAAACCTATTACCAACGGAATAATTATTATCAGCAGGGTTGGAGAGAAAGCAATGGTAACGATCGGCATCGTGGAGGCCCGAGTAGTAGTAATGCTAATGGTTATAATAATTATAGTAATGGACAATATAATAGACCGTATTATAAGAAACCTGACGAAAAGAAAAAGACGGTTAAAGTGAATCGTGCAGAGTGTGAAAGAGAAGAAGAGAAAAATTTAAACTAATAACCGAGGACTCAAATTATAATAATAGGTTAAAAAATATAATTGACGAGCTAATACTTAGAGTAGAGCATAATAATAATAATAGTTTGTACTTTGAAAATGAAAATAATTTAAGGCGTAACAATATAAAACATAATTATCAAAATAAAAATATTCGTAATGACAAAAAAAAAACTAGGGAATTTTAATAAGACAAAAAATGTAGATTTTAAAATCGTTGATGACAAAGAAGAAGTTATAAGTGATAAGAATCAGGATAAATTTAAGTAAACAGCACGATAAAGATAAGTACCTTTTTGAAAATAATTTGGAAAGCTTAGATTTAGATTTAATATTTAGAAGTAATGATATTTTAGAAAATAATAATGTTAATAGCGTGTTTGAGAATTTCCAGTTTGATAAAAATGACCTGTCAAAAGAAAAAGAGAGTGTAAAAGAATTACCTAGTGTTGACGCTTTGATAGAAAATGAAAAAATCAATGTTTTGTTAGATAGTGGAGCTGAAGTATCTTGTATTAATGATAATGTATTCAAATCTTTAATAGTAATAAAATATTTCTCATCTCCCAGTTAAAGGTGTAAAAGTGTCTGGTGCGAATAAAAAGAAATGATCTGCTGTGTAAAATCAAGTGTTTCTGGAGGTTGTGTTTGATAGAGTGTGACTAAACATTAACTTTATAGTGATACCAGGTTTGGGCTATCCAGTCATATTAGCAACGGATGTATTTAATGCTCTGAAAGGAATTATTAATTATGAAGATAAGTTTTTCGAATTTAAAGTAAATGACACTAAGGGTAAAGTAAAGTTTAAAAATTGTAGAGTGAATGAAGAAATTAAAATTTTTGGCTTAAATTATCATTTGTTAATTATCAACCTTTAATCTGTTATAGCCCCCCCCCCCCGTCATTTTAAGTCTATTTTATTTCTGTATCCGAGGCTCGACACCGGGTTGGTAGTCCTGCTACCAATCTCGAGTTCAAAAACTTGCACTTGTAAAAGCGCTCAGGCTTATCAGTGCTTCTTGATTTAAAAAACCAAGCCACGTTTTTTTTGTATTCTGTTTTCTGTTCTCTCTTGTGTTTGCTTGTGTCGCGTCTCTTTCGACTATTGTAATATATTAAAGAATTGTTCCAAAACAGTGTACGTTGTTTTTACAACGTGTTTGTGTACGCATAAAAATTTTATGCGTCTTACGCTAAACTGTAAAGAAAGTGACAATAGCTGGCCACGGACGCTCTGTCATTCCGAAAATTGTGGCGTGTGCAAACGGGAGAGGAAAGAGGAAAGGAAAGTGTGGAGATAAATTTACCCCGTAAGTTTTTCCCTTGGTAAATCGTGTCATGCGGAAACGGGAGAGCAAGAGAAAATAGAAACAAATTTTTCGATAAAGGGTTTTCTCAAATAATTGCATGACGCGTTATCATTTGAAAGGAAAAAAACCTTGGTGTGTGGGAGATTTTCCACTCTTGTGTTAACGCCCCCTAATGCAGATCATAATCAGAAGGATCTTTTTCGCGATCGTTTGTTAAATCATTTCCCGTATTTTCATGTCGTGTGATACAGTCCACTAACACATGAGCTTTTAGAAATGATTTGGAAAGACGCCGCGATTTTCGAAATGAAAGACCGTCCGTGTATGGCCAGCTATTAAGGCAGAAATTAGAAAAGTAGTTGATAAAGCAGAAAATTTAAATTATGAGCAAAATTGAAGACAGAGTAGGTAAGATCGAAGTCTACGAACACAGTTTAAAATTAAAAGATAACGTGACGTATTTTTATCGTTATTATTCAACTCCTTATATGAAAATTAATGATGTAGAAGTAGAAATAAATAAAATGTTAGCACAAGGAGTTATAGAAACTTCATGCAGTAGTTACATTAATCCTTTAATTATAGAAAATAAAAAAGATGGATCAGTTAGACCTGTTTTAGATGGTAGGTTCTTAAATGCACAATGGGAGGGACAATATGACATGCCCATGATCATATGACCATCGATCAAGTTTTCAGTTTTTTTTCAACGCTGTGAGCTAACAAAATTTTTAAGTACCATAGATTTACAAAACAGTTTTTGGCAAGTTAACTTCAAGAGAGAGCATAGGAAAAATACTGCATTTTTATTTGAAAGGCAAGTGCTATCAATTTACTAGGGTTCCTTTAGGTTTGAAGTCAAATTTAGCAGCATTTATCAAAGCACTAAGTTGTGTTATAGATAAGAAATTAGAACAAAATATAATACAATATGTTGATGACCTTCTCTGTATAGGTAACAGTTTTGAAGAACATTTAGAAATTTTAAAGAATTTATTTCAATGTTTCAGAGAAAATAATGGAACAATTAATTCATGTATATCTAATTTTTTTTTTCGAAAAGAGGTAATTATCTTGGTTATATTATTGGAAACCAATCTATTAAAACTGATCCAAGTAAACTTGATACAATAAAAAATTTCCTGTGCCTAAAAATAATAGTGAATTGAAAGGTTTCTTAGGATTAACTTATTTATGGTATTTTCTCAAATAAAATTTCTCATTGTATAGGACCTTTGTCCAAACTTTTAAGAAAAATATAAAGTGGAGTTGGAATCAAATATGTGATGAAGCATTTAATGATATAAAAAATAATTTTCTAAAAGAAATTGAATTGGTACACCCTGATTTTAGTAAAGAATTTTACCTCCATGCTGATTCAAGTGGTAAAGCACTGTGTGTGAGCCTGAGCATATTGGATTCAGATGGTAAATTTCAACTAATTGGATTCGCTTCACGACTTGTGAGAACCAACGAACTAAATTATTCTATAACTAAACTTGAACTCTTAAGCTGTGCCTTGGGAGTCAAGAAATTTTATACCTGGTTAGCTTACACTAAATTTTATATAATTACAGATCAAAAAGGACTTACTTATATTAATTCTTGTAAGAACCCGACTAGTCGTGTCAGTCGATGGATTCAATTTTTACAGTATTTAGATTTTAAATTCATTCATATCCCAGGTAAGGAGCAAAAAGCAGCCGATGCCTTAAGCCATGTTGTGGATTTGTCAAATCAGAAAGAAAATAATAATTATGTTTTAAATCAATCAGAATATAATAAACCTTTTTACTTTATAGCTAATATTCAAGATTATCAAAAGTTGGACACTTTTTGTAATAATATTAATGACTTTCCTAACTATGTAATGATTAATAATATTTTATACTATGATTTTTCTATGTGTACCCATTCATTTTATAAGTATGTGTAGGTGGATCCTTATTGGGTAAAATAAATTTATTTTATCTACGACTTGCACTGTAAGTAGACTTTACATTGCTAATAACAGGGAGGGAAGTGTTACTTCCCTCCCTTGGGAGTAAAAAAACAGTCATACCAACTTAAAAGGTATTTTTTAGGTAAATTTTAAGTATTATGTTGTTTTTGTTTAGCTGTCTTGTTTACTTTTTTCGGGAAGGTTACTTTAGGTTATCATACAAAGTCTTTAAATGAAAAACAAACTAAACGTAATTAAATGAAAAACGTATATATTTAGTATAAGAATTGTTATTTTAATAAATCAAGTAACTAAATATCAGTTTAAGGTGTTTAAATTGCGTGAATTTGTAGGTAAAACTTTTATATTTACAAACTTAATAGCTNAGTTCAAGAAAATTATGTAACAGTTATTCCTGCAACCAAATATCTGTTGTTTTCTAATGATTCAGTCAAACCCTTGAATAATGTGTGTATGAAACATAAAGTATACCTCTGCTCTGATAAAATCTTATCCACACACGATCTCAAATGTGAAAAAGACATCATCCTTCAGAGAAAAGGCGTAAGTTGTAACTACGTTAAGGTACAGATAACCGACAACCACGTTCAATATAAACCACATATCAACCAGTATCTTGCAATATTTTTATCTCCAGAGGTTATTCAATTCCAGACGCCCAGCGCCACGGAAACAAGGAAACTACAATGTGTTTACCTCGTCCCACAAGGAAATGGTCCCACTATCTACAAGAATAGAGAACTCATCTATTAATCTTCATCACATGGTAAACCAATGATACAAAGTGATGTCAATTTAAACTTACAGGATGACCAGGTCTTCGACTGGCCTGCGTAGAGTGAAGACGTGTTTCTGGGTAGCTCCTGAGTGTACCCTAGAAAGATCATAGACCCTGTGTACCTAGGACTTCAAATTTTGGCAGGAACCTTCACTAAGGTCAGTACAAACTTTGTATAAAAGAATTTTTGCATTTGGATTTTTTTTAAGCCGTGCTGTGCGGGTTTTAGTTTTCAAAAAACGTGGTTTCGGCGTGGTTACCTCGTAGTGTTAACGCTAAGTTGTGGTGAAGTACATTTTATAATTAGTGAAGTGGATTACTGAAATTTTAAACTTTTTAAACAGTCAATTTTAGTGTTTTTACGGTTTTTCTTGTTGTTAATTTTATTTCTGGACCTAAATTAAACGTAATTTTACCTATATAATAGAGAGTTTAAATAAGACGTACTTTTGATTGTCGCGATACTTTAATTTTAACGTAATAACAAAATGTCGTATGCCTTCATAATTAAGTTTAAGTAAAACGTAACAAAAGACGTAGTGAAGGTGGACGTTGTATTTTTGTTTTTGACAGTTTTGTTTTTAATTTCTCGTATTTTAGAAAATAAACACAAATAACGTAAAAAAAAAATAAAGTGAAAAAGTGATACGACAACAGTGACACATTAAAGTATCACGTCTTTTCACAGTACGACAATTATTTACGTACGCATGCGCAATAAGTTTGACATTTGAAAGACGTATAACGTTAATTTTTTTACGTCTTATTTAACCCTTAACTGCATAGTGTAGCAAAAATGCTACATGTGGAATAAATGTGAATAAATCCATTTTTTGTTCTTAGTTTAGTTTTTTTTTTTTCGTTTATAGTGTTAAGGCAACCCTGCTTTATCACAACAAAAAGAAAAACAGCAGTAGAACCTCCAAATAAATTTTATTTATTGTTTTATACCGAGTGTTTTGTGGGTGCAAAGGATACTGTATTTTTAAAAGTTTGAAGGTAAGTTTTTAATAATTATAGGTTAAATTTCATTAGTTAAAAAATAACTTCTTATTCCATAAACCTTCATTGTTATAATTCCGTTTTTGTTTGAGTATTTTCTGTTAATAGGTTATTTATATAATTGATTTTATGAGTGTATCATTTCTGATACATTATGTACTGAAGAGGTATGAAGTAAAGCATAATGTTGCAGATATGCTACATTATTATTTATGTTTTAGTAACGAATTTTCTTGGTTCTGTACTATTTTATTGGCAATTGCCGCAGTATAAGTTGATTTTTATACTGTATAATAGTGAAGAATGATAAAAACCATATTACGTCATATATAAACAATACTATTTATCCTATTTGATAAAACTTTAGACTCATAAAATTACAAATATCTTTTCTTTTCTTTTTTTTTTAAAAACTAGTTATTAAAAATGTAAGAACCAAGATCAGTGATTAAAATTGTTTTTCATAAAATAATTTTAGTATTATTCCATGACACGAAGACCTGTGTCCCATTTGGAGACGTCTCCAGCCTTCTCGATTTTTAGCTCTTTTTTTAACAGTTAATTTCTCCATAGAAAATCGTCGTATCACGTCGTAACTTATACGATATATTCATTAGGCATTGTATAATACGAATACGGAGTGGGGATGTAATCGAAGCATCGTAAATATTTAAATTTGGAGCCGATACCCAGAGACGTTTCAAAAAATTATCGGAAAAATGTATAAATCGTCATTTTAAGGGCTATGGGGGGGGGNAAAGTAAACCATTTTCTTGTAAGTGTGTTGTTCTTTTATTATTTAAAATCCGTAACTTATATTTATGTTTGAAAATTTTCAACATTCTAAGCTAGATTGTAAGTTCAAACTTATTTCCTGGTACCAAATTGGTGAAAATTACTCAATTCTGAATAAAACTTGTTCAGTTTATTGAAAAAAAAAAAAAAAAAAAGAAAAAAAATGTTGTATTTAGTTTGAGGTTCTAATTTTAAGGTTTAAGCATAGAAGAGCATAAGGATTGAAATTTTTTTTTTTTAATTTTAACTTATTTTAATTGTCATTGTGATGTCCAGAAAGGTTCCATTTGGTTATTTTAAATGTTTATATAAATCGAAACCTGTATTTATACTTTTCACCTACTGAAAATGAAATCATGGAAAATGATGATGGATGTATAGTATGGACGACACAAAACATTTTTATGAAATAAAGACGAAGCGAACTAGTTAAAAACCTTAAAATTCATGTCAAATTAAAATATCGAGGTTTGAAAATGAAACCTAATTGAAGTGTTTTAAATAAATAATATTTTATACATTAACCAAGTGACAGGTAAAAAGTTGGTTATACCTGAAAAAATTGTTGACAAATTTATTTGGAGAATTCACGAAGAGTAAGGTCACTGTGGAATTCAAAAATGTTATGAGATGATTAAAGAGGATTTTTTTTGTGAATGTTTAAAGAAAAATATAAGTAGAGAAATTAGATGTAGTCACGTTTGTCAGATTAGCAAGGACTCTAATAAAATAAATGATGCACCATTAAAATCAATTATACCCAATCAACCAGGAGAATATGTATACGAATTTTTTCGGACCTCTGATCACTGGTAAAGGTGGATTAAAATATTTTTTTTTTTTGTTACAGATAATTTTTCAAAATATGTAAAGTTATATCCTTTAACCCTTAACTGCATAGTGTAGCAAAAATGCTACATGTGGAATAAATGTGAATAAATCCATTTTTTGTTCTTAGTTTAGTTTTTTTTTTTTTTCG
>KZ652688.1:44997-57842 GCA_001010745.2 Gerris buenoi
ATATTATTTTAAGAATAAGGTTTGTTGATATTTTTCAAAAATATAAACCAATAATAAAAAATAAACCACAAACAACAATTACACCAAAACTTTCCACTTTGAGCTCTTTTTATGCACCATTTGACTGGACTACTAGGTCAACTATATTTAAACATTATTTTATAGAAAAAAAAAGAAACGTAAAAAAAAAAAAATAATAATAATAATAATAGAAATAGAAATTCTTCTTAAAACCCCCGCTACTAGGTGACCCTGGATTTTTTGTGCAGCAGTCAAAGGGTTAATCTTCAACAGATACATACGCCCAAGATACGAAAAATTAAACTGCAATACAGCTACGATGGCAAATGTATAAAGAGAAAACGTATGAAACGAAGAATTATCCATAATTGGTGCATTTTTGATGAATCTTGTCAGTTTTTCCACTTGTATACATGACGGCCCAGATGCACTACACGAACCTCCTTTACATTTGGTTCTATTTGTAAACGTAACATAACTTATGAATTTCAATGCTTCCCACAAGTTATTCGTAAGTCAGATTAATTCGCCTCTCATCCTATTTTCTTTCGATAGAGGCAAAAAGTAACCAAAAAAGAACTAATTTTATTCAGTATATTATAATGAACAAAATTAATTACTCAAATTAACAAATTACATGTACATTATACTAAAATGTTACATTTAATCAATAGAATCTACATAAATAAACAATATGTAATTTGGAAAAAAATAAATAAAATAAATAAATCAAGGTGAGTTCTTGGAAACAAACCTGAAAAGGGAAATATAAGGAATTAATTTTTAAAAAAAGATAATATACAATTAAAATGTTGAGTAGTTTTTAAGGCTAAAGCCGTGTCCACACTAGCCGTTGGCCATGCCGTTGACCATGCCGTTGGCAATGCCGCCGGCAAAGCCTATGGCTGTACCTCTGTCCACATTAGTGTTGGCATTGGCATTCCATCATTTCGAAAATGTTCACCAAGGGAGCCGCGAGATGCCGTTGGCACGTCCACACTAGTTTTGTCTAGCAGCTTTCTTTGATGGAGACCGACACTCGAGCAATTCCTGTTGGCATGCCGCGCGGCATAGTTTTGCCGTTGGCTCGTGCCAATGATCACGTCTACATCAGTCCGGCTTTGCCGACGGCATAGTGTGGACGAGGCTTAATACTTGCAGTCATTTCATAGTCCTATTTCCTCTTTGCATTTCCAATATAAATAGATACACAACATATATTTTTAATTTCATTTATATAAATATATATTTTTCTATATGTATATGAAGTTATAGTAAACATTAGACTAGATCAAAATTTATAAATGACAATGTATAACAATTATAAGGATATAAATTGAAAAATACATTTTTAAAAAAAATAAATTATATTCTTCTTTATATATTTTAGAAGTTTTTTTTAAATTTACAAAAAGGTCACTTTTAAGCGGTATCCAATTTTAAATATATAAATCAATTATTTTTTTTTTTTTATAAGATAATAGATCAAAATATTTCAATTTTTTTTTGTCATCAGTTTATTTTTGCTGAGTTACAGCATCTTCTACAATAATCAAAAAGATCAGAAGATTTTTAGCTGTTAAGAATTATTTAAAGGCGAGGACGAATCAATAGGAAGATTGTAAAACTTTTGCATATAGCCCTATCTTATCTGCTCTAATATTAAGAGATATTTGTTGGGCAACCCAGTTCTAGAACAACCCTTATTTTGATTGAAGTACAGCGGCCTTACCTCAGTAGAACTTCATTAGAATAGACCCTATCAAAACATACAGGTAAAACAAAGTTAGAATACGTATAGTAATTATGGTAATACTATGATCATTACCCCTTTATTATTCCTTCACAATAATTATTCCTGGTTCCGTCAGTTATTAACTGAAGAAATAACAAAAAATAACGTATTATTTGAAAGCAATGAACGTTTCAAAGGACATGAACCACCTAGTTGGTTCTACAGCTCAATGCAGTGCATATTTTTTTTTTTTTTTCTGGGGGGCTTTTACACCCGAAGACTCAGGCCACTTAGATGGGCCCATTGAACAAACCCGAAATCTTCACACTTGTGTGAAGATTTGGTCGTTAATCATGACTCCCCTCCCGGTTGTACTACAACCAGGAGTGTCATCACCATGGTTTCCAGGCCGAAACCTGGTGGCGCCACTCGTTAGAGGAGCTTCCCATTTATTTAAACAATGCTGGGTTGACATTGAGCAGGGGCCCGGTCACCCTTCCATCTACTAACCCTGCTCGAGGCTGCATAACTTGCATTATCACACGGACAGCGCGCTAGCCTCTGAGCCATCCAGGCCCCCAATGCAGTGCATAAGTATCCAAACAGTGTTGCCAGTATTGTCAAATTTTTGTCTTCTGAGAGGAGTAATTCTCTTCTGGTGTGATTTATCGCTTGATATATTTTTTTTACTTCAACTGCGATATTGTGATGTTTTTTGTTTTATATAATAAAATACTTTATCCAAAACTTGATGTTTTATATTATTAATGAAGATAAAATAAATTGTACAAATTATTCTCAATGTTTAACAAAATTTGAAGAAAAACTAAATAACAAAGAGTTAAGAGTTCAGCTCTATTATCATTATCTTATCACTTAAGGCTGACATATTAAGTTGTTAAGTGATTAACTAAATTTTAAGTGACTTAATGCATGTAAACAGTGAATTTAGTAATAAGTTGCAAGTTAAAATTTAGCGTGCAACTAAACAAGTACAATAGAATTATTTCTATTTTTCTGTTTAGTAGGTGGCAATAGTCAGTAGCGCAATTTAGTTAAATGCACAGGTTTGGCGGAGCCTCGCTTATAGATTAGTAGATCTTTGTTTATATATTATTTACAAATGTTTTATTGGACAACATTTTATATTATTTACAAATACATACTTTATTTTATCCAAAATATAATTTAAAATAATTTTGAACACGGTGTTTACGACTTGAACACGTTGTTTGGGGCCCATTATAGTGAACTAAACAGCTTAACTAAGTATTAAGTGTCAATACGTGTAAACCCATACTAAAAATTAACACTTTAAGCGCCGATGACACAGACGTCTGCGTCATGATGAGGGTATACCCGCGCACAGCGTAACGCACCTGTTGCGTCACGGCTCTATTAAAAATCTATTAAAAAAAAAACAAATGGCGCCCGGGAAGCACCTCTAGTTGCACCAGCGGAGCCGAAAGTGTTAAGTCACCAAAAATTTAGTTAATCAACAACTTAATACGTGTAAATCAGCCTTGAGTGTTCGGCCACTAACAGCACTGGCATTAGTTTACAGTTTAACTCTGTTCAATGTTTGCAAACACCTCAAAAAGTTACCAAATGACATGAGATGAAAAAAAGCTTTTCAGGAAATTACAAAAGCTCTTTTTAACCACAATTTACTGTACATACAATAATGCTTTTATCCGTGTATTTAACAATATATTTTTTGTTATCAATAAAGATTTCTTTATTTACTGATTAAACACAGGGGAAAAGAAGTGAATTGGGTGGAAAAAATAAACATCTAGACTTTAAATAATTTTTTTACCGGAGCCCAAAGTTGACAAAATCAAAAACTTTCAAACAATAATTGAACCAAGTCAACACAGATAGATGTGTTGTCCAAATTTCAAGAAAGCACAATTTCACAAAGTAGAAAATCATTTCTTTTAAAAAATCTCAACAAATTAGAGTTTACAATTCATCGGTAGCTTTTATAATAAGAGTTTTTGAAATGCTCTTATTGAATTGGAAAAATATATTTTATTTTGTCCATAAAAAGTACGATTTTATTTTTTTTTTTTTTAAATAAACCTTTTAATTGTTTTGGCACATGGCAGTTTACCATCTAGACAACAGGCATTGTTAAATTTAATCAAGCATTAAAATATACAAACAACACGAAACTTGTGACTGTTATATAAACAATTGACTAACCCGCATCATCCCCACAGACGATACCACATCCCGGTGAAACAATAAACTAAATGTACTTTTATATGAGAGGAAACAGAATCATAAATAATTACAATTTATATAAATTAAAAAAAAAAAAAAAGGTATTTATGATGTACGTAGAAAACTATCACTGCAACATTATTCCATTTGACGCATCAGTTTTTCCAAATATTTTAGTGGTCTTTACAGTAATTTAATAAAAAGTTTTAGCTGTCTCTCATCCTATTTTCTTTNGGGTCTACGAACTCTACATGACGCAATTTTGCTTCATCTTTCTGTTCTTCCCTCGACCCCCGCTCTATCTACTGGGCTCTTCAGTAAACGTTCCTAGTACCCCAGATAACCAACAGAAAGCGCTAGGAATGCGAACGTATATTTACGGTGGCAGTACTGTGCCTCCAAACAAAAAAAACTTGAAAACGTAAATTTACGTGAGTAGGCCATATTGATAGTTAGTTCAAAACGTAAATTTACGTGAGTAGGCCATATTGATAGTTTTCTCAAAACGTAAATTTACGTGAGTAGGGACGAAAGGGTTAATATCTAAAGTACTGCCCGTGGCAAATGCTAAACAGCATAACAGTACATTGCTGGCCAAACAAATACCTTAAAATGAAGGGCTTTAAAACTATACAAAGCAATAGTTATAGGTAAATGTGCAACACTGGTGACGTCATTGCTATCTTAGGCCGTGCTCCACAGAAGCAATACTCAGCTTGACAATTCATAGAACTGTGTCGTACTTTGAAAACACTTTGTGGAGATATAGGTTTGTTCCAACCAAGCATTGTATCGTCTGCAGGATCATAAAATACAAGCCGACTTGTGACAGTGTTTCGTACCGTCCATGAAACTGTTCCAACCCGGGAAGGGATGGTTTGCCAACTGTTCACTGTACGGTCCCAACAATCCTCTGACAATACCAAGTACTGTTTTGTATGACATGCGCAGTTATGTCAATAATCACAAATATCAACATGAAGGTTCCCTAACTGTTAGGTTTCCTTGAATGTTTATAATACAGTGTGAATTATAGTCCTAAACTCGTTCCAACCTGACCTGATTTTATTACAGTACAATGTTAGCACATGCGTATAAAACCTGTCTTAAACGATTCCCAAACGATCTGCGAGAAGATACAAAGGACGGTACAAACAGGGGGATCGGAACAAACCCGTAGTTTGAAAAAGCGAGTAAAGGTGAAATGTCAAATAGTTGATACTAGAAACTCAACTGATTACTTTGAAAAGAGACAAACTCATGTTGACAAATAATAGTAAGGTGGAAGCCCTCTAACAGCATTGACATCTAACCATCGCCCAAAGAGCAGTATGGCTTGGTAAACCAAACGGTAATAAAATGGTAAATACAACAGAGAAATACTTTTAAAACATTACAGTCATACTGCACTGCGGAGTGACTGTAATGACAACAGCTGAACTGACAACAACAGACAGGTGTTGACAGACATCCTCGCAGTACAGTGCTAAACAGGCCTTTTGTCTTTTATTAACCAGGGGGTCTAACCACCTCCAACCACCTCTACCAGGAGGTCGATTATCCTACTTTGAAACCTCTTATTTCTTGTGACTATATAAAATAAAATATTTTGAAGATGCACGTGCAGCTTGGTAACGTAAATCCAAACTTAAAAAAACAAAGTTTTTTGTAACATTACAAACAGTTGATACTTTGTGTATGATATACAACAACTCAAAGTTGCTGTTGACATCCTTCAGGATACGTGTTTATCAGAGTGTCACCGTGTTTCTTGTCTAAATCAAACAGATTTTATTCGACTTACTTTTAATCACTCTATAATATTGTTTATTTATTTAAATAAAATACGTTTGTACAAATACTTAATGCACAACTTGATTTAATTAATACCAATAAAACACGTGTATATTATATAAGTCACATAATAAGTATTCTAAATTTTAAAGAAAAATTAAATTTGAAGAAAAATCAAATAAAGAAGAGTTAAAGTGAGTTTAGCTCTGTTAGAATTATTACTTAACAAAACAATCTCAGGGTAGTTTGGTCCTCAGACACAAACAGTGGCAACACTGCACACATCCACTATCATATATATACTATTAACCCTTACTGAGGTATATATTGCAAGGAAGTTCCCCAGGCCTGGGGTCCAAAACAGCAATGTTCCACCCTGGCCTGAGGCTTTTCTACCTTACACACTAAATCTACCACACTTTTTTTCTTAAGCCGTTTTTTTTCCTCNATGCATGATTGTATTGAGGTCCAACATTTACCCCCGGCTCTACTTGTGGCTCTAAAGATCAGTCCACACAGGGACTCAATGTTCAGCCGCACAACAAACACACGCAAAGTCGACGGAGCTGAAGTGCTTCACCATCGATCCCTACATCCCTCCTGACAATTCATCCAAATTTAAAACTGAATCACACTTTGTTATACATATTCTAAAATACACGGTAAAATGTAATAAGCTGTTTTATAATTATTTTAGAGTAGAGTGAGTTAGATGTTGGGTGGTTGAGTTGCGAGGTAGGACGCCGCGGCGGCTGCGATGTCCCAAGACGAAGCTTCGAGAGCGCACAACAGTTGTTCCGGTGTTCCGGTGCCGGGCGGTGTTCTGGTGGGCGAGCGTTGAGATGTGACACCGACTAGAGACATGAGACGAGCCAGTTTGATAGATCGGTGGACGTTACCCCCGGTGCACTCTAGAGCTCTCAGACAGTCTGCCTCACTTACCTTCAACAATTAGAATTAACCATCTCATTACAACCTCTAACAATAAACAACCATCAGTAATATTATAAGACCAACCGCTTTCCAACTATATCTAACCACCCCATTTAGTCGGTAGAAAGTGATAAAAGAAAGACTTGAGATCATCAAATATATTTGTTATTTTATTTTATGAAATGTGCAAAGTGTTAACCTTGTTTTGAAGAACTTTCGTCATAATCGAAAGCTGTGAAGACATTTCGGCGTCAAAGTTCGACAGCCTTTCGGCGATCTCGTTGACAGAGGGTCGTTTGGCCTGGGCTTCGTCTTGCTGTTCTAGAGTGGAGTGAGGTTCGACCCGGGCCGTCGGGACTTCAAACGACCGTGTGCAGGATTCGTAAGACCTCGGAGTTTCAAATGTAGCAGACGGTGCGGGCGTCTCAAATTGTTTAACAGATGCCTCAAATGGTTTCACCGCTGCCTCCGTAGGTTTAGACGTCTCAGACGGTTTTAAGAGTGTCTCAAAAGATTTAGACGTCTCAAACGATTTTGTAGACGCCTCAAAAGGTCTGATGGAGACTTCGTAAGGTTTGACCGACGGATCGAAAGGTTTCACAGTCGTCTCGAAAGATTGGGCGGTTTCAAAAGGCCTTGTAGAGGACTCGAAATGCACATTGATCTCGTAAGGCTTGACAGAAACCTCAAACGGTTTGGGAGAGGCTTCTAGTGGGGGTTCAAAGGGTTGCGTTGATCTGTCCGAGACATCGGTTTGACGCTCGGGGGTTTCTACAGGTTCGGTTTCGAGTGCCTCATCGTATCGAGGCTCTTCTCTAGCGACTCCACACGACGAGTCGTCGACCGGTCTAGGCTCTTCCCTAGCAACTCGACGCGAAGAGTCATCAACTGGTCGAGGCTCTTCTCTAGGGACTCCACAGGACGAGTCATCGACCGGTCGATGCTCTTCTCTAGCGACTCGACCAGACGAGTCATCGACCAGTTCTCTATTCTCATCGTCCGTCTCTTCACTCATAGCATCGAGCAGATCAAAGTCGTTGGCTATTCTCTCCTCGAACCCTTCCGATTCTTCTTTATGACTCACAGACCTGGACAAACCAAAATTCATTCCTACCTCGAAAAAAAAAACAGTATTCATAAATTAATATAAAAAACTAGGCTTCGCGTGGCTCTATCTAGTATAAGTATCTATTGAATATTGAAAAAATAGATAATCATGAATCATAATAAGTTAACAAGTACAGTGGCTAATAGTAAGGGAACAATCCTGCATTCTTACTATTTCTCTATCCACATCTCCTTTTCAATTATCATAAAAGTATCACTTCACTACGCAAAAACTTATGCTTGTATCAAGTTGAAATTTTACATTAGACAATGTATATGAAGTTTTATTAAAATCGTTGCTTTAGAATGTCAGATATCGGTAAAAACGTTGTTTTCTCTACTTTAAACATTTAGGTCCGCTTTAATAGTAGAGCTTGAACCAAAACTATTTAAAAGTAGTTTGAAACAATATTTAACATCCAATATATATTATTCTGTAAACAAATTTTTTGATTTTTGATCTTGTTACATAAGTATTTTAATTGAATCGAAATTATTTATTAATTTACTTATTTTTTAGTTATGATTTATTTTTTTTTAGTATTTGATTGACCTGAACAAAACTTTTGTACTTTTTTGTGTAACTGTTCAAATAAATATATTATTATTACTATAATAGTTTTTACGATCTTTATTAATTCATAGCAGAGCCGTTGTTGGTTTTACTACAAAATTTTATTGGAAAAAATGTTCGTCTCATCGAATAGATAAAGTTAGAATTTGAGAAGGTTGGGCCAACTAGACAAATGAAAATTGCACTGGCCCCTCGTCTCCCACACTTGCCTTTATTTTTTCCTCATATAGGTTTTGGCTAATATGAGTTAATACTAATTGTAAAAGGATTAAAATTACCCTATCCTCTTAGTCAATTGAACTTATCATATAAAATTTTATGGAAGTAATTTGATAAAAAAAATCAATTTAAACAACAAACATTTCATTATTGGATTATTACTAATATAAAGAGGTGTGATAATTTATCAGAGATAGATTAATACTATTTGTGAAGTAGATTTGGTTGCACATGTTGTACAAGTGCAGTGAGTACTTACCCGAGTGGTTTAGGAATGTCCTGCAGGGGTGCGGTGTCGGGCCGCTTTGGTTTCTCCTCTTCAAACACCTGGTCGTCATCTAAACCAACGTACCCGGCCTCAGCTTCTAAACACAATCATCTCATCACAAACCAACCCACATCTATACAAACACCTGGTCGTCATCTAAACCAACGTACCCGGCCTCCGCTTCTAAACACAATCATCTCATCACAAACCAACCCACATCTATACAAACACCTGGTCGTCATCTAAACCAACGTACCCGGCCTCCGCTTCTAAACACAATCATCTCATCACAAACCAACCCACATCTATACAAACACCTGGTCGTCATCTAAACCAACGTACCCGGCCTCCGCTTCTAAACACAATCATCTCATCACAAACCAACCCACATCTATACAAACACCTGGTCGTCATCTAAACCAACNTCATGAAAACAGACTTCAAGCTACCAAGGCCTGAGTCATAAATCTCTCCTACGCTTACTCTTTCTTTACTAAATTAATTTAAATATATAAACCCGGGTCGATCAAGGGTAGTAAATAAAAATTCAATTAAGATGAATTATTCTTAATTTGGCTATATTTCGCCCCACTCCGGGGCATATTCATGCCTAAAAACATCGAAAAATCTAAGATACAAAACATGTTCTTGTTACATGATTTAAAATACAAAAATTAACTGAAATTAAAGGCAAAGACTCAAATTCTTACTTTATCTTAAGAAGATTGGATATCTAGTTTATTATTAATATAAACCCAGGTAAATAATAATAAACCCGACTTTATCAATAAATTAGCCAATAATATAATTAATTTAGAAATAAAACAATCGTATTGGAAAAAACATAAATCAATCACTGAAATAGACAACATTTACAAAAGAATCCAAGAAGTAAATTAAACAGTTAATAACAGTTTTAAAACTACTATAAATGAATTTTAAAACACATATAAAAATACCTTAACAAAAATATACGGAAAAAAAAATAAATAATAGAATATCCAATCTTCTTAAGATAAAGTAAGAATTTGACACATCTATACAAACAGTACATTGAGTCAAGTCAAGCTGTCAGAGTGCAATGTACTCTAGTCGCTGGGTTCATCGTCTATAAGTGAAGTTATACTGTACAACACTTTGACCAGGCCAGGTCACATACAACAGGGCGCTATGTAAAATATTAGAACACACTTATGCAACACATCAGAATTTTAAAATAAACTTGAAAAATGTTTTGCCTCTAGAAATTAAAATTATCGTACATCAATATATCTAGTTTTTATGTGGGTCGATCAAGGGTAGTAAATAAAAAATTCAATTAAGATGAATTATTCTTAATTTGGCTATATTTCGCCCCACTCTGTGGCATATTCATGCCTAAAAACATCGAAAAATCTAAGATACAAAACATGTTCTTGTTACATGATTTAAAATACAAAAATTAACTGAAATTAAAGGCAGACTCAAATTCTTACTTTATCTTAAGAAGATTGGATATCTAGTTTATTATTAATATAAACCCAGGTAAATAATAATAAACCCGACTTTATCAATAAATTAGCCAATAATATAATTAATTTAGAAATAAAACAATCGTATTGGAAAAAACATAAATTAATCACTGAAATAGACAACATTTACAAAAGAATCCAAGAAGTAAATTAAACAGTTTATAACAGTTTTAAAACTACTATAAATGAATTTTAAAACATATATAAAAATACCTTAACAAAAATATACGGAAAAAAAAATAAATAATAGAATATCCAATCTTCTTAAGATAAAGTAAGAATTTGAGTCTTTGCCTTTAATTTCAGTTAATTTTTGTATTTTAAATCATGTAACAAGAACATGTTTTGTATCTTAGATTTTTCGATGTTTTTAGGCATGAATATGCCCCGGAGTGGGGCGAAATATAGCCAAATTAAGTATAATTCATCTTAATTGAATTTTTATTTACTACCCTTGATCAACCCACATAAAAACGAAGATTAAAAGAAGGGACAAACATAACTACTATAGGTTTGTTCCAACCCCGCTATTTGTACCGTCCTTTGTATCGTCCCGCGGATCGTTTGGGAATCGTTTAGGACAGGTTTTATATATGTATGCGCTAACATTGTACTGTAGTAAAATCATATCAGGTTGGAACGGGTTTAGGACTATAATTCACACTGTATTATAAACATTCAAGGAAACCTAATAGTTAGGGAACCTTCCTGTTGATATTCGTGACTATTGACATAACTGCGCATGTCGTACAAACCAGTAGATGGTATTGTCAGAGGATCGTTGTGACCGTACAGTGAATGGTTCGCAAACGATCCCTGGCCGGGTTGGAACAGTTTTGTGTACGGTACGAAACACTGTCCCAAGTCGGCTTGGAACGGCTTTTATCTATTGCGCATGCCGGTGACGATCCCGCGGACGGTACAATGCTCGGTTGGAACAGACCTAGTATAAATATATCTAGTGATGGTTTGACTTGAATGCCAGGGATATAAGACTTGGTTCACACTCGTAATCACATTATGTGGGTGTCAAGTGACGACACACCTCTAAACAGCGTTAGAGGTTAGAAGCCTCAGTCTTGAGGCTGAGTGTAGCTTATATAAGAGAAACGTGTGTGTGTTGGTTACCGTGAGCAGAGTGATGTCTGAGTGGTCCATGTACTGTGGTGGGGATGATGAGGGGGTGCTTCCTCTCGTGCCGAGGTTTGGATCCCACTAACAGCAGCGATCTACTCCTGTCCCTCGGAGGCAGTGGAACAGGGTTACCACCCTCCACATTACCGCCCCCAACGCCTATAACATAACAAACACACAGGTAAGGGTGATTCTCAAACTAGGGGCAGTAATTGTGTCCCAATGCATTATTTCACCAGGATGTTTCCTGTCTTCCCAGTTTTTCTATGTTTTAGCTTAAAATTACTATAATTAACAAATCTCGGAAAAAAAAAAAAAAAAAATATTATGATGTCATATTTATTGAAATATGGATAATTGAAAATTTGAATGTAATGAAATTATGTAATTACCGTATTTGTCCCAAAATAGGATATTTTCCTAAATAGTTGTCTCATGCTAAATGTAAAACATACTTCTTAAGATTTTTAATGTTTATTCATAGGTGACAGCTTAATCTTAAATAAAATAAGTTTTTATAAAATAAGGTTTTATACGGTCGGAGTACAGGACTTCAAAAACTGTCCAATGTTCTTTTCTAATTACCGTAATGAAAAATAAAGTGAGCCCTCACTTTGCTCAAGTGCGAGGGAAATTTCTTACGGTTAGTAGTTTGAGAAGCTGGCAACATTGACAAGAAAAGGCACGAAAAAATGGTGGCTAAAACCTTAGTCTATCCTAATTTTTTTTTTTAGTTCAAGTTGTCAAACAGGTGCGTACCTTTATTCGTGTAATTACCTTATTTGAATTTAAATCATTATTATAAAATACTATATTAATGAAACCAGGCTTATTTTTTAGCCTTTATATTGCTGTTTAAGGAAATAACTTGGATATTAGTGTACCGTTATTTATTTGGCTCTAATTTAATATTCAATGATCAAATGTAAATAACGTACTAAAAAATGTGTAATTACCGTAAATGTAAATAAAACTACTGAAATTAAATTTTTATTACTGAAATTACAAATTTTATATTCTGTTATAAAAAGATTGTAAGCTTGCGCGGATAGAATTAAAATAAAGTTCTAGGTCTTTCGGTGGTGACCATGTCTCAAAGGATGTACGCCCCAAATTTTCTCTCTTAAAACTAGAGCAAAATTGCCCATAGTTTGAGAATCACCTATAAATATACAGGGTGACTGGCGTTATATGTGAAAAAATCAAGTGGGAAGTTCTACGTCTCAGGGGTTACAAAAAACACTACATAAACCATGGCTCAAATATTAACCGTTCTCCCGTAAGTTCAAATTTTATGCCTTTTTTAAGATCGCATGCCTT
>KZ652688.1:114965-129364 GCA_001010745.2 Gerris buenoi
ATCGCATTCGTACAAAATCATTTTAAAAATAAGATTTGAATCACAAGAAAGGAAAATAATAGGCGAGCGAAATCAAAACAAAAACAATAAAGCGGAAGGTTATGTTTCTGTTCACCGAAATTCAATCCCAAACTACTAGTCCCTGCCTCCGATCGCTGACTGCTCTGACTGGTGCTCTGACATCCGACTAACAGTCAGAGTCAGTCAGAGTTTGAGTTTGGGCATCGTTGGAACGTCCTGTTCATAATGCGCATGCGACGATAGTTCCAAACCAGTTTGGAAGTGCGGTTGGAACAAACCTAATGTCACCTCAGAAATGGCCAACTCACTACGGTGGTTCAATTATAATTATGTTATTGTTATTACTGTACTGACCTGTGAATGAGTCTCTTTGCCTCCAAGTACTGCATGCCGTCGCAGATCTGAATAGCGAAACTGCAGAGCGAAAGAATAGGGAAAGACGATCGCAGCGACGGCTCCTTCAAGCACTCCAACAGAGACCTCAGTGCTGCCAACTCTGTCACCTTGAAAACACAAATACATTCACTTTCCGCTGCACAGTCCCCTTTATATTTATTTTACTTGTACAGCGTTATCTGGGGGTATTATTAACTCGTTCTCTTTGCCTCTTGTTTGAGACTTGCTTCAAACCTTATTGAAGAATTACAGTTGAGTTGAATGCTAAGAAGTAAATGTCTATTTCCATCGGAGCTGAGTGTAGCGAGTCAGTAGCTTACTTAACTCAAAGGGGCATATTTTTGTCGGACAACACTGTTGATTTCTACAGCGTTAGCTTATAGACATCTCTACTGGAACTCAGTTAATCGGATTTTGCCCAATCTCTAATGGTGTTTCCTCAGGAAGATCTATATTATTAAAACTGACCATGAATCAATAAAATTTCTACAGGCAATAAAAACGGCTGTCGACCAGTTGCGCGTTATCACATAATCCAATATAGCAGTTACACACATAACAAAATTTAACAATATACCAGTTGCGCTCATAAAAAGATATAACAATATACCAGTTGCGCTCCTAGCTATATTACATTTAGAAAGGTAGGTATTTAAAATAAAAACAAGCATATTTATAATTGATAAGTGTATTTTGAAGTGGACCTTATAATTTTACAAAAATATCTGTAAAAAATGTATAAATATTAATTTTTTGCAGAATGATCTTTTAAGGCCTTTACTAAGTCAATTGCTGGGTACGTATTTTTTCTGTATATTTCTAACTCCGCCTCCACGAAATATTTTATTTTTGCGTAGCTGTTTTTTTAATTTTTTTGGGCACTTCTAGGCTGTTAAAATACGTAGTTGTTGAAATTTGTATGTCCTTTGAAACTTCAGTGAATGAAAATATGTTTGGGTGATTATTACAAAAATTATCTGAAAAATGACGATGAAACGTCTCGCATACATTTCTTGTCCTTTCAGAGCCAACTGTTTCAAAGGCAAACCTAATTTTCAATAAAATTATTATTGTCTTCAATTCATTACATGCTATTTAAGACAATATATATATAATAAAAATACATACCTATAGTCCAGTCAATAAATAGTTGTAGAGGGAAATGGAAGGAACACAATTTTTGACTTTGGGACTTTGTTTGTACTAGTTAGGAGGTAAACATACTAAAAGTCCCCACTCCTAGGAGGTGAGCGGGGGGAGGGGGGGCACGTAGAAGGTCCCNTTGAGACTTGCTTCAAACCTTATTGAAGAATTACAGTTGAGTTGAATGCTAAGAAGTAAATGTCTATTTCCATCGGAGCTGAGTGTAGCGAGTCAGTAGCTTACTTAACTCAAAGGGGCATATTTTTGTCGGACAACACTGTTGATTTCTACAGCGTTAGCTTATAGACATCTCTACTGGAACTCAGTTAATCGGATTTTGCCCAATCTCTAATGGTGTTTCCTCAGGAAGATCTATATTATTAAAACTGACCATGAATCAATAAAATTTCTACAGGCAATAAAAACGGCTGTCGACCAGTTGCGCGTTATCACATAATCCAATATAGCAGTTACACACATAACAAAATTTAACAATATACCAGTTGCGCTCATAAAAAGATATAACAATATACCAGTTGCGCTCCTAGCTATATTACATTTAGAAAGGTAGGTATTTAAAATAAAAACAAGCATATTTATAATTGATAAGTGTATTTTGAAGTGGACCTTATAATTTTACAAAAATATCTGTAAAAAATGTATAAATATTAATTTTTTGCAGAATGATCTTTTAAGGCCTTTACTAAGTCAATTGCTGGGTACGTATTTTTTCTGTATATTTCTAACTCCGCCTCCACGAAATATTTTATTTTTGCGTAGCTGTTTTTTTAATTTTTTTGGGCACTTCTAGGCTGTTAAAATACGTAGTTGTTGAAATTTGTATGTCCTTTGAAACTTCAGTGAATGAAAATATGTTTGGGTGATTATTACAAAAATTATCTGAAAAATGGCGATGAAACGTCTCGCATACATTTCTTGTCCTTTCAGAGCCAACTGTTTCAAAGGCAAACCTAATTTTCAATAAAATTATTATTGTCTTCAATTCATTACATGCTATTTAAGACAATATATATATAATAAAAATACATACCTAGTACATAGTGCAAAATTGATAATGATCAGTAGAAACATAAACACCTGTGCGCAACTGGTATATTTAAAAAAATATATATGAGCGCAACTGGTATATGTTTTTTTTTCAACTTTTTTGTGATAGCGCGCAACTGGTAAACTCCCATAAAAACACTGGTTAACATGCAGATGTGCCCACTTATCAGGACTGTGTTGTCCTTGATATAGCGACAGTGGAGAGAGTCCAGGAGATAGCCTGCAAAAAAGTGTCTGACTAACATCAAGCTAGAATTTTGTATACAAGTCAATCATTTAACGCCTTTTAAAGAATATGTGGTCGGCTAAGTTCAAGGCATGAGCGGCCATATCTCACCACTTATGGTGGACAGTATGATATTCATAATCCTGAGTATAGAAATAGTCAGTAGACTGAAAATCAAGTCAATATTATTTTCACACTCGATAAGTTAGTTGTTCAAATATTATTCAATATAAATATTGTTGAGACACTTGTTGCTGTCTCCTCGACTACGAGGCTGTTTTGAACTGAGCAGGTCCGTAGTATCATGTAGTACTTACCAGCATGAGAGCGTTGGTGTCGAGGACGACGCCATACAGCCTGACAATGTGTTCGTGGTCGATGGAGTGCATGATGGCCGCCTCCTTGAGGAACTCTATCGGGTTGTTCTGCATCCTCTCTCGACTCAGACACTTTATAGCAACCTGGATCTGAAAACAACAACAACACTCAAGTAAAACATTACACAAACTCAACCACCTTACATCACATATGTATTGAACAAAGTGACACAACAGAGATTAGCTCAAAGTTTGAGGGGTTTTACAATAAACACACTCGTAGCAATAAAGCAAGACCTGAGATCACTCGGGCACGTAGTGAGCATGCCCCATGTTGTTAAACTTAGCCAACTACTCCCCTACACGATTTACCGAGGCCCTAGTTCTTCATCTATCAAAAAAAAATGACACCGATCAGAATAGAACAAGTTTTAATACATTAAAAAAATAAAAAGCGGCATGCTGCATCGCCTCCTTGACTGGATAGGATTGTCTATAAGTTTTTTTTTTTTTTTTTTTTTTTTTTTTTTTTTTTTTTTTTTGGAAATCCGTTCATGGAATTCTGAATCGATTCCTAAACACTTTTTTTTTTAATGTATGTATATATGTGTCACTCCAGACGATATCTCCTCTTAGAATGCACGTAAAAATTTCAAACAAATTTTAAAATGTCAATTATATCAAAAGAAAGGATGAGTTCGTTAGCCAGAATTTTTGGAGTCCATTGAGGGGTCAAATTGTGACCATTTAGGGTCAAATTTGGACCCTAGGGTCAAAAATAGCATAAAAACATTTTCGCCGCCTGTACGACAAGATACCATACAGAAATAATTAAGACCGTATTTTTTACTGAGGCACACGCAAAAAAGAAAATTATATTTAAACTCAACAAACAATATACGATATAATTTCATACATCAAAACAAATCCAAAAAACTATTGTAAAGGATACTAATATAATAGTCACCGACACATTTCTAAAACACTAACAACACACTTTCCGTAGCTATTCTAAAAACCTCGTAAAAAGAAGTTCGGCCTTTGTGGCTCTTTTTACCAGAATAAATGTTTTCTTTTTAATACAGAGGCCGAGAAGGTTTGACATGTTTATATTATGCTGCTTAGCAACGATTTTCTAGAATATTCGAATTAAACAAAACAAAACAAAACTAAATTAACAAAATACAAAACCNGTTAACTTTTCAAATCTTTCCAGTAGGGTTAGGCCAGTTTCAGACCAAACGCAAAAAACCGCGAGTCTTTAGGTGGTCTAGAAGTACTCAAACATTTTGATTAGCGAGTCAGTGGGATTTATTTACACTGAGTCACCCTAATGTTTTTAAGTTAATTTTTATATACTTTTTTCTATAAAACTGTTAATAACTTTGGTTCTACTCAATATTTTTCGATGAAACCAAGCCTACAAATTGCACAACATGTTTACGCTCACCTCTGAAAAAAAATTAATGGATTTCATTGAGCCAGTTTTGCGCCTATAAAGTCTGACTGAGGCGACAGACACACATACATACATACATACACAAAAAAAAGTTAAGGCCGGATTCGGTTTTCGGGATGTATAAAACGAAAAAAGTATTCAAAAAATTTTCAATTCTGACCAATGTACAGACAAAACTTTAATTTTATATATATAGATTATCCGGAGTCAAGTTTAACAACCCAATTCTCTCATTACAACAAATCAGCTGGAAAAGTGACAACTCGTCATTTCAATGAATGTTTTTATTGAACATCGCAGAGTAGCCAATGTTAGAATAAACTTGCAAACACACCGAGCCTGAATGTTAATCAGGTGAAAGTTAAGGGTCGACTGCACTCCAATATGCCTGTTCAAATCATTTCGAAAAAATGTTGACAAAATATGCCTGTGAGGTACAGATCTGAATAAAAAAACAATAAGTATAAGTAATAAGCATCGTATACTTAGAAGTGATTTTAGAATTTCTATTTAATGAGAAGCATAAGGAACTTAGTTTGTACCGGGTGCCCCACGACACCACACATTTTATTTTTGTAAAGAGACAATTCCTAATTGATTTTTTTCGGAAATGTGGACATTTAATTTGTTTCACAGAAAAAAAAAATCTAAATTTTTCATAGATTTGCCTTTGGGACAGTCGAAAGTCCATTTAATCTCTAGAATTTAACTTTGCTATACTGGGGCTAGTGTTGACCCACCTCTTAACCCTCTCTCAAGGAGCTGATAACATCCTTATCACACACTCGATAATACTATCAATCTCAACAATGTAAACAACCGACTCATTTAATCTACAACGTAATATACACCTATATATCAAATGTATTTATAGTTTATCAACTCATATTCAATAGATAAGTTACAAGATATTGTCGTAGGGTTTGTATTAAAAAACAAGTGAGTAATAAGCAACAAGTGAGACAAGTTGTGAGTGTACTAGATGCCAAGTCTTAACTCTGACACAACATCTGGTGAGTTGTGTCAGAGAAGTGACAAGTGTCTCACACTCCAACCAGACGCTCTGCTCACNGTCCCTTGATAGGTGACCACGTTGATTTTTAGTATTATTTGAATAACAAACCTATCAACTGTGAAAATAACATCGACTTGATTTTTTGTCTACTAACTAATTCTGAACTCAGGATCATGAAAATCACATTGTCCACCATAATTGGTGAGACATGGCCACTTTGTTTTTTTGCCGCTTTGTTTTTTTTTTTTGCTCCACCGGTTTGTTTTTTTCAAATGCCTATTGCCAAGCTATGTCCCGCAGACGAACTTAGCCGACCATACATTCTTAAAAGGCGCTAAAAGATTGACTTGTATACAAAATTCTAGCTTGATGTTAGTCAGACACTTTTTTGCACGCTATCTCCTCGACTATGAGGTACAGATCTGAATAAAAAAACAATAAGTATAAGTAGTAAGCATCGTATACTTAGAAGTGATTTTAGAATTTCTATTTAATGAGAAGCATAAGGAACTTAGTTTGTACCGGGTGCCCCACGACACCACACATTTTATTTTTGTAAAGAGACAATTCCTAATTGATTTTTTTCGGAAATGTGGACATTTAATTTGTTTCACAGAAAAAAAAAATCTAAATTTTTCATAGATTTGCCTTTGGGACAGTCGAAAGTCCATTTAATCTCTAGAATTTAACTTTGCTACACTGGGGCTAGTGTTGACCCACCTCTTAACCCTCTCTCAAGGAGCTGATAACATCCTTATCACACACTCGATAATACTATCAATCTCAACAATGTAAACAACCGACTCGTTTAATCTACAATGTAATATACACCTATATATCAAATGTATTTATAGTTTATCAACTCATATTCAATAGATAAGTTACAAGATATTGTCGTAGGGTTTTGTATTAAAAAAACAAGTGAGTAATAAGCAACAAGTGAGACAAGTTGTGAGTGTACTAGATGCCAAGTCTTAACTCTGACACAACATCTGGTGAGTTGTGTCAGAGAAGTGACACGTGTCTCACACTTACTTAATAACTTCCCTCCGATGACAACCAGACGCTCTGCTCGCCCAGATAAAACAAACACTCAACAATAAAACAACTTAATTGTTTCAAGTTGTTACCATCTAATAGGTCAACTTTCATTTAAAACATTTATTTTCAAAAACTTGATCGTACTGAGATACAGTCAGAGGTTACAGAAAAAAAAAAATTGTTATATAGAAATTTCGTTATGTAGAATTTTTCTTAATGGTGTACTTATATACATATTTATGCATAAGAATTGTAAGAATATTAAACGCATACTTATTTATTTGGTTAAAAATTAGTATAATTACATTCATGTATGCATTTACAGGTAATAAAAAAATAACCCGACACAATGTATCAAGCAAAAATATTGTGGAATATCTCTTTGAACAAGCGGTGTGCAACAGGTGTTCTGATAATTCTTCAAAAAAATTTAAATTCAAAGTCAAGAGCTTTATACAGGTCCGAAACGAAATCTAAACGTAGACTAGAGATTTCTCTATACACAGCGTGCAAAGATGATTCTGATTCCACTTAAACTAATGCAGGTAGAATACACAAAACTATCAGAGGGCTGGAGCAACAAACACCTAAAAATGGTTCTAAGAAAATATAAGAAAGCAAAAACACCACCAGTAATAATTCACAGAAAGTTTGTCGGTCTGATCTTTGTCCTTTATTCCAAGAATTTTGTTCGTTGTAAAGAAATTATTTTCTTGTTCTATAGTATAGAAACAATTTTACATAGAGATAACAAAACAATAGTTTTATAGAGATTTTCACTGTACAGAAATTTGTTATAAGGAGGTCCAACTGTATTTTTGACAATTTGCAGGCTTTTCTTACACCCTGAATACACTTGACTGTAGTACCAGGTTTCAATACATAGTGGGCTCTCAGTTCCGTCCTCAACAACAGTTTCCATTAATATCTCTTTGTCTTTAAACTCTATTGAAACGACAAAGCGACAACAAGCCCTGATACAATGCCGAGACAATGAAACTAATGCATCGCTTTACAATCAGAGTAAATTAACGTGTTTTCAATGTGAACACGATACAATACGACGAGACGGAACAAACAATCAACATTGAGACAGATTGAGAGGAAGTAGAGGATTCAGAGCGACAAGGGAAGCCCCTCCAGTATGAAATTAATAGATTAATACAACGACTAGACCTGGGGGAGACGACTAATCACCACTACAAGCACACCATCACAAGGCTACAAGCACTTGTCTAACATAACGGCTCCTCGTAGTGGTCTCTGCGCTCCGTTGTGCACTCAAAGTCTCAATCTGTTTATCCTTATAATAAACACCTTATTAACTCAAATTTCTAACTGCATTATATAAAAATCACAGGGAAGTACTTGCATCCAAGTACTTTTTAGGGTTTTGTAGATGATANCAACTCAGTCACGCGGGAAATAATACCTTACATTATTCCCTTGGTGCATAAATAACTATTACATAAAAAAAATACAAAATATACTTTAATATTCTGTTTTTCTGCGCATTTTCACAATTAAAGGTGTGACATTATTTGTGTGTAACACATATTAAATGTTTTTCAATGAAATAGTAGTAACATTATTACGTCAACTTGCAATGAGTATGTTACACAACAGTTGTAACTTGGGCGCCGAGATTATAATCTGTTAAATAGTTATACATATGTGTTTCTTTGAAATGAGAGGAAGGGGAACATAGAGATTCAGGGGGGGGGGGGGACTTGCTGATTACATGTGCTGGTGTTGCCTTGTGGTTATCTTACATTCCTTACAGAGAAACCAAATTCTGCACACAACAAGAATACTCGGAGAGTGAGTCAAAAGAAAACAACTAGATGAGGGTGAGGCATCGAGTAGAGAAACTAAAGATTAACAACAGATGCAGATAGTTGCATTAGAAACAGGTCAATATGACACATGTAAACCAGATGACATCATCAGCTGAGTAACGGAATCACACACAAACAGAGCCTTGTTACCCACACCTCGTAGTACATTATATCATCTACAAGGTCACTTCCTTGTTTCTACTTTCCAACACACCCCTGTACAGTAGTACCTTGCACTGTAAGCGTGAGTAAGCCGTCCCTACCTCCCCTGCAATAACAACAATAACTCACTTTACTCTTCTTACAATTACAATTTAGAATTTTTTTTTTTGACACTCAGGTTGACCAACCTATGTGGGGGGATAAATAAAGCCACTAAGCCTGTAGGAGGGGTGGGAGAGCATAATTTGTTTGTCAACAAAAGAAGCTTATTTTACTACTTGAACAAATCAAGACCTTTTTACCTGATTTTGCCAATTAGATTTTCACTTCTTACTTACCAATATGTTTTGAAATTTAATGTGAGAGTTAAATTCCTTTATAGAATCATAAAATTTAATGTCAGTAATAAAACTTTATGAAAAGTGTAGTCTTAAAACTACTTAAACGAAGAATTAATTTTGTAAGAACCCTTGTTAATTCAGTCGAGGTTTACATTTTAATCTATTCATTATTGAATTAATGTACAGTGTGAAAAAGTAGTAGTTATTATTTTTCGGTAAATAAACAATAATAGTATATTATGTTACTAGGCTGTGAAGTGAGTTTTTTCTTTACCGCGGCAATTACACATTGCCAAGGTAAAGAAAAAACACTTCACAGTCGTGTAGCATATGCTATTTTTTCCGAGGTAGCAGACAATAAAAAACATTAAATATTAATCAATAATCAATATAATAATAACAAATATTAGTTTAAACTTAAGATNAACCTATATGGAATGCAAAATTTAAAAAAGCATATATATATTTGTGTCCTACTCTTCAGCAGCTTTCATTTGATACCCAACTCAAAATTTAAAAAAAAAAAAAAACAAATTTAAGGCGCACTTCACTTTTTTGCGCCAAAATTTGGCAATTTTTGAAAATTTGGGATGAACTCCTGGAATTTCAATCGCCCTAAAATAAGGTATTAGCATGAATTATTTCAAAATTTTAGCACCTGCCGATCTATAGAGGTTGGGGGGAGGGGGAATTTGTTTTGGGTATATTTTGATTTTTTGCTCCAATAAGGAGTGCAAAATTTAAAAAATCACAGGGAAGTACTTAGTCCAAGTACATTTAGGGTTTTGTAGATGAGTAAGCATACCCATTATGAAAATTATGATTTCTTGTCTTCAATCTCAAGAGTCCCGGGTTCGATCCCCCGGGGGGTTACAATGTTTTTTATCCGTAATAAACCAATAAGGAACGCAAAATTTAAAAAAGAAAATATATATTTGTTTCCACTCTTCAGCAGCTTTCATTTGATACCCAACTCAAAAATTTAAAAAAATAAAATTNTCACAAGGCTACAAGCACTTGTCTAACATAACGGCTCCTCGTAGTGGTCTCTGCGCTCCGTTGTGCACTCAAAGTCTCAATCTGTTTATCCTTATAATAAACACCTTATTAACTCAAATTTCTAACTGCATTATATAAAAATCACAGGGAAGTACTTGCATCCAAGTACTTTTTAGGGTTTTGTAGATGATAAAGCATACCTGTTATGATGAATAATGATTATTTTCTACGATCCCAAGAGTCCCGGGTTCGATCCCCCAGGAGTCACAATATTTTTTATCGGTAATAACGACAAGATAAATGAAATTTTTCATCGCCCAACCATACGGTATAACCATGAATAATTTCGAAATTATTCATATAGGACCAGCCATTATATAAAGTTGGGGGGGGATTTTTTTGGGGATATATTTTGACTTATAAAACCAATAAAGAATGAAAAATTTAAATAAGCAAATTTATATTTGTATCCTATCTTCAGCAGCTTTCATTTGATACCCAACTCAAAATTTTTAAAAAATAAAATTTCGGGCGCACTCCAAATTTTCACGCACAAAATTGGTAGTTTTTAAAACTTGGGAATGAACTCCTGGAAATATCTTGGCCCCACTTTAAGGTATTAGNTTGAGCTTGTGAAGGTAGGTCTGGGGGAAGTGTTTCTGGAAGTATTTCTTGAGTCTCCTCATCTCCGGTTTGGACATGCCCAGCTGTTGTAGATCTTCCTCCGTTACGAACTTGAGCTGAGCCACATTCTGGATCTAGAATCACAGTCAACATGCGTTCCCTTATCTCTAACTTTATACACGTTTATCTATACATCGGCCTTACAATTAGTGTTTATTCAGACAGCGTCAGAAAATCAAAAGAAAACAAGGAGGGAACTGATGAGATATTGAGATTTTAAAGTCTAGAATATAGGCCAACAACTAGGCAAACAGAAATGCCACTGGGAGAGTGGCTGCTCAGGCCTAGTGTCTTTATTTGTTGCCTCACCAGGTTGGCCATTCTGAACTGTCAGAGTAAACACTAATTGTAAGACTAGTATAAGCTTGCACAATTAAAAATATTAATTTAGCTTCTTTTATATTTGTTGTTCCTTTTAATGTTTTAACAAAATTAAAAAAAACTAGAGACTCCAAGTAATTTATTTTTTGTCTTTTAAATGGAATACTTACAGGCCTATTTCCCTAATATGCAATTCAATTTTTAAGTTTTCAGTAGTACAGTAGAACCNCATTAAAATTTATATTAATAACATAAAAATGAATTCAAGCGGTGGAGGTTATAAAGTCTCTTGGAACGGTTACCCTTATGTCCTCGCCCCTCCACTGGAGACATTTTTATTGGCCTGGTTGGCCCGACCTTCTAGAATTCAAAATCCAGCACTCTAACTCTAATTGTAAGAAGAGTAAAGAAACCCTAATTTTCAAGGGTCTGTAAGCAAAACAAACCACCCTCAAACATTGGTGGACTTGTCTGTCTGTATGTAACACACCTCATCTCCGAAAGCACCCGACACAACCATTTAAAACTTCAGTTATATAATCACCCAAACATGGGTAAATTATAGGACAGCCCCTAACAAGTCGTCCCTCAAAAACTGGGGGTTCAAACTGTTTCTAACAGAAATATATGGAGTAGGTTGTTAAATCAAAGAGCAGGACGGCCTCAGTGCATATAAATATGTTATTGTTATCGTTCCAATTCATCTTTAACCAATGTGTACTAGAAAAATTTGTTATTGTGTACCCCCCCCNTCATGATGGGACACGGGATTTTTCAACGAATGCCACCCCCCTGGCTCTAATAAGCCAACTAATGATCTTTATACTTTCCAAACCTTGCCACAACTTACTGGTGATTTGGTGATGCTAGTAGAGTTCATGGGAATATAATTAATAACTATGGACGAAAATGCTTTGTAGTTTTACCTTATAATTTCAACACCACATAGATGCTAGATGAGTCTCAAGTCTGATACTCAGAGTCATTTTACCCCATTGCTGAAAAAATTGTTTTAGGAAAAACTAAAGATAGTAAAAGGGTTATCGAATGAGATCTGGATGACTGTGTTTAGTAGAGTTAAGGAAGACAGAACTTACTTTCTTGAGCTTGTGAAGGTAGGTCTGGGGGATGACTGTGTTTAGTAGAGTTAAGGAAGACAGAACTTACTTTCTTGAGCTTGTGAAGGTAGGTCTGGGGGATGACTGTGTTTAGTAGAGTTAAGGAAGACAGAACTTACTTTCTTGAGCTTGTGAAGGTAGGTCTGGGGGATGACTGTGTTTAGTAGAGTTAAGGAAGACAGAACTTACTTTCTTGAGCTTGTGAAGGTAGGTCTGGGGGATGACTGTGTTTAGTAGAGTTAAGGAAGACAGAACTTACTTTCTTGAGCTTGTGAAGGTAGGTCTGGGGGATGACTGTGTTTAGTAGAGTTAAGGAAGACAGAACTTACTTTCTTGAGCTTGTGAAGGTAGGTCTGGGGGATGACTGTGTTTAGTAGAGTTAAGGAAGACAGAACTTACTTTCTTGAGCTTGTGAAGGTAGGTCTGGGGGATGACTGTGTTTAGTAGAGTTAAGGAAGACAGAACTTACTTTCTTGAGCTTGTGAAGGTAGGTCTGGGGGATGACTGTGTTTAGTAGAGTTAAGGAAGACAGAACTTACTTTCTTGAGCTTGTGAAGGTAGGTCTGGGGGATGACTGTGTTTAGTAGAGTTAAGGAAGACAGAACTTACTTTCTTGAGCTTGTGAAGGTAGGTCTGGGGGATGACTGTGTTTAGTAGAGTTAAGGAAGACAGAACTTACTTTCTTGAGCTTGTGAAGGTAGGTCTGGGGGATGACTGTGTTTAGTAGAGTTAAGGAAGACAGAACTTACTTTCTTGAGCTTGTGAAGGTAGGTCTGGGGGATGACTGTGTTTAGTAGAGTTAAGGAAGACAGAACTTACTTTCTTGAGCTTGTGAAGGTAGGTCTGGGGGATGACTGTGTTTAGTAGAGTTAAGGAAGACAGAACTTACTTTCTTGAGCTTGTGAAGGTAGGTCTGGGGGATGACTGTGTTTAGTAGAGTTAAGGAAGACAGAACTTACTTTCTTGAGCTTGTGAAGGTAGGTCTGGGGGATGACTGTGTTTAGTAGAGTTAAGGAAGACAGAACTTACTTTCTTGAGCTTGTGAAGGTAGGTCTGGGGGATGACTGTGTTTAGTAGAGTTAAGGAAGACAGAACTTACTTTCTTGAGCTTGTGAAGGTAGGTCTGGGGGATGACTGTGTTTAGTAGAGTTAAGGAAGACAGAACTTACTTTCTTGAGCTTGTGAAGGTAGGTCTGGGGGATGACTGTGTTTAGTAGAGTTAAGGAAGACAGAACTTACTTTCTTGAGCTTGTGAAGGTAGGTCTGGGGGATGACTGTGTTTAGTAGAGTTAAGGAAGACAGAACTTACTTTCTTGAGCTTGTGAAGGTAGGTCTGGGGGATGACTGTGTTTAGTAGAGTTAAGGAAGACAGAACTTACTTTCTTGAGCTTGTGAAGGTAGGTCTGGGGGATGACTGTGTTTAGTAGAGTTAAGGAAGACAGAACTTACTTTCTTGAGCTTGTGAAGGTAGGTCTGGGGGATGACTGTGTTTAGTAGAGTTAAGGAAGACAGAACTTACTTTCTTGAGCTTGTGAAGGTAGGTCTGGGGGATGACTGTGTTTAGTAGAGTTAAGGAAGACAGAACTTACTTTCTTGAGCTTGTGAAGGTAGGTCTGGGGGATGACTGTGTTTAGTAGAGTTAAGGAAGACAGAACTTACTTTCTTGAGCTTGTGAAGGTAGGTCTGGGGNAAAAAAAAAAGAATCATAATAATTTGAAGTCCAGTTTGTTTAATGAGTTGAAATAGAATATAATTTAATTGAATATTACCTTTAATTTTATTTTTTATTATGTAATATTTAATCTTCTTATCAAATAGAATATTGTAAACAAACATTAGTACATATATGTTATTAATCAATAAAAGTTGAGTAAATTTTTATACAAAATTAAAAAGTTAACAATAAAATCACAGTTTATTTATTCGACTGAGTTGTTAGTGTATAATGTTAAAACATCTGTAGGACATATTTACATATGTAGGGCATTGTGTTTTAAAGTAAAATATTAATTAAAGGTATTTTGATGATGAGCTGCTGACTTCTATATTAAAAAAAAAAATACCTACTATGATTAGTTAAAGTTAATATGGACTATGACTAGAGAGGTTAATAAAATGTAACACAACAATATTGTCACCACAATTTTTAATAATAAATAGACGCGTTTCGACTTATAATGTCATCATCAGTATGCGTGTTAACTTAGTAAGAGTAAATACTGTACTAAGCTAACTATTTTACAAAAATTT
>KZ652689.1:23772-34699 GCA_001010745.2 Gerris buenoi
AAGGGAAGTAGTATAGTTATAGAATATGTGAAGGGCAGTAGGATAGTGGCTGAGGTGTAGTGGGGGAGGGGAGGGGCCACAACTATTACCTACTTTCCCTTTCTCGCTGACGTTTTAATATACCCCCTCCTCACCTTACTAATTTTGTTTCACAATACCAACGAAACCCTTTTTACGTGAGAATTCACGCCTTACCAATTTATTTCTAATAAAGTTTTTGACGCATTTTGTTTACGTTGTTTTTTTCCCCAGTGTTTTTCTAAGCCGTTTCCTTCAATAGGCGGCTTTCACACTGCGTGCGAGACCGAGCGATGCCGATTCCGTTTGAGATGCAAATACATGTATTAGCATGGGTCTATTCACATTAAACGCTGAGTGAGACCGGACCGAGCGAGACTGAGCGAGACCGAGCCCACTCCGGCGTTTTTTTTTTAGCGTTTTCGGCGGCCGAAAACGCTTAGCTAACAAAACCGCTAAAAAAAAAAACGCCCGAGTCGGCTCGGTCTCGCTCAGTCTCGCTCGGCTCGCACGCAGTGTGAAAGCCGCCTAACTCTGTTTTTAACGCATTTTTGGGTTTTCAGCTCACTTTCACGCCAAATTCAAAGGGAAACTGACGTTTAGGACGAACCGTTGTTCGTGTACCCTCTCTGCTGTGTTTAGAGAGAGGACCCCACGAACTTGGTTCGGCGAACCGAGTTCGGCGAACCAAGTTGCCATGTGTGTAGACCGCTTTAGGACCCAGACATGGTTAGAAGAACCAATGACTTGACAGCAGAGTTATAGCTCTCTCTCAAAACTTATATCACCTAAAGTAGTCAGTTCAGAATGTTATTGTTTTGAAATAACACTACGATAACCAACTTTCATGAACATTATTTCAGTGCTGAAACTAACCTGTCAGACTAACTCCCTTTGGGATGCAGGGGTCGCAGAAAACCTGAGTATGTATATCCACTAGAATATCTATTTTAAGGTTGATAAATAATGATATAAAGTAGTAATAAAACTTATATGATAAAATTTTAGAAAAAAACATCTTATGTCCGCCATCCTGGTGGTACAATCACCCAAATACAAACACTATATTGTACCCAAAACATAGTGTTATAGATAACATATTTTTTGACCTATGGAGACAGTCGAAAGAGCTATGTTAGAAGATATTATGTACTTTAAAAAATAGATAACTAATTTAAATTGGAGACAGTCAAAAGAACTATGTTGGAATATACCTTAAAAATAGATAACTAAATTAAATGATTATATTATAATTTCTCTAGCAATTCCATGGAATAATAATCCAAATAAAATGTTAAAGAGTCAAAATGTTTGACACTCCTAACTGTTTATATTCACTTGGACAGTACCCATTACTGAGATTGGATTGATGTCAACAATAAAAGCTTGCAGCCCTCATTCTAATGTAACTTACTTTTTAATTTTCTTTATTAACGAAGCCCAAAAAACGAGTGTGTTATGTTCGCATCTCCCCTTGTAACATTCTTTTTATTAAAATAGGGTGGAGATAAATATGGGATAGGGTGAAAAGGTGTGGCATGGCGCGAAAAAACCTGTAAAGAGAAGTATGTTTTATTTTCTTTTCTTTTATTTTTTTTTCAGAAAAGTTGTAGTAATTACGAACAGTCAGAAAACACTATAACTTGTAAAAACTATTTCCATTTATACAGTTACTTCAGTAACTTTATAATCAGAAGTAGACCTAATAATTAATTAAAAGTATTTTATTTATAATGAAATACTAGGGGCTCCGCCCTCTACTCGCTTCGCTCGTCAACCCCCGAAACGACATGGTAGCGGCCGCTGCGCGGCCGACGTGGTATGAAAAGGGAAGTAGTATAGTTATAGAATATGTGAAGGGCAGTAGGATAGTGGCTGAGGTGTAGTGGGGGAGGGGAGGGGCCACAACTATTACCTACTTTCCCTTTCTCGCTGACGTTTTAATATACCTACTCTCTGTTGTGCCTTACAGGCTTTCCTCTTCTCGGACGAATATATCACCCTCACTCTGTCTAAACGGTTAGTATGTCACTCTCAAGCTCTCCCTTTTCTCCCCCGGACTCAACCCTCTTCTAGAGGGGTATCTCCTAACGCACTCTACACTCAGTGAAGTATGTCACTCTCACTGAACTCGTTTGTTTACAAAACTTTTTAATAATATAGATAGACTCTTTTAGTAATATTAGTAGAAACCTTAAGTTGCACTGAAGGTTAAATAAGGGGTAATCTATAGACTAACTTTGAAATACAATCCAAATTGCATTAATTTGCGAATAAGTGTTTTTTTTTAATATGGCGTTCGAAAAAAAATTGTGTTGACATGAAGAAAAAAAAAACAAAAAAAAAACAGACAATGCACCAAATATGTTCTCTGAAATATGTTGCCTGAATGCTTCTCTGAAGCTAGAAGGAAATGATAAATTTTAAGAAAAACAAACAATTCTTCAGACTGATCAAAATTATTGCATTACCTCCAATAAGCTTGAAAGCTCAATGAAAACAATTAAATATTTCATAAAAGCATAGGCTTGGAGAGTTTCAGTAATACTTGTTAATGATAATAATTTTATTGTTAATGATAGAGGAAATTATTCTTCAGTGTAGCTTAGTTGGTCAGAGCACTATACTGGAAATATAGAGGTTCGTGGTTCGAGTCCCAGCACTGGAGTCTATTTTTCTCTGTCTATCTCCCATTGTTAATAATAATTATAATTTGATTTAAACTTTCCGTATAGTATGATTACTATCAAAAACTTAAATGATTTATTTTTTCTTAAAAACTAAATTCAATAATCTATTTCGCAGATTATCTCGAGTAATACAAAAAAAAAAATACTACATGATCTTTTATTTTGTTATTAAATCTCAAACCTTCTCCCGCCTCTTTATGATTGATATGAAAAATAAAAAAAAGGTTTTTCCTAAAAATCTCGGCATCACGTTTATTACCATGCCGTCATTCTGCGTAACATAAAAAGACTATTAAAACGACGTAATAAACAAAGTTAAAAGGTTTAGTGACGTTGTTTTAACTTTATACAACTTGGTTTTATAAGATTTTATAAAACCCTGCTGTCATGGAACTTTATTTAAATTTATAAAAGAATGTCAAATTGTTACTAAAAAGTCTCTGAGATAATTATTGTAAGAAGACTCATATTTTCACAGTGTCCCAAAGTTACTTCCAGTTCTATAGAGCTGAACTTGATTTGAAAGAATTTAACTTGACTGGTTTGAGGTGGTTAGAGGTGGTTAGAGACTCGAGATACACATGCCGTCAAATTGGGGAAGTAGCTTGCATGCCAAAAGAGGGTATATGCCAGTAACTGGCATACCAAGGATTTTTATTAAGTTTTATCTGCTTGCTTGCCAGCTACAGGCATGCCATTTTACATATCCACGTGCAAGTAGCTGGCATTTTTTTTTGTTCAAGCTACAGCCATGGGTATTGTTTATCTCCGCCTTAAATCATATCTTTGGCTACTAATAATATACAGTCTGTGCCATACAAGAGTTAGTGCGTTGACAGTGCGGAAAAAAACTAGCAAATGGAGTGGGGAGCCAATGAGAGCTCAAGATTTGCCCTCTGGATAACCATATAAGAAGGTGAATGTAGTGGCTTTATTTTTTCCCTCAGAGGTTGGCCAATATGTAGTAGTAGTATAGAACTGTATTAAAGTGATACCATTTTTTACAGTGATTTGCACATTTCCTTTAAAATTTTACAAAAAGCAAAAAAATAAATAAATAAATAAAGAAAAGCAACAAACATTTAACTTTGATGAGACAATTTTAACTTTTCCTCTTCTGCGGAATGAATACTTGACACAAACTACTTTAATGTAGTGATTAAAAATAATTTAAGTTAGGTAACAACTATTGACTGATCTATAATAATATTTCTCAATATCAATATTTCTCTGATCTATACAGCCAAATGAAAAAAATTACATATATACACACAAACACACACTTACATACATACACTCAAACACACCTACATATATATATATAAATAAAAGAGATTAATTATAATTACCCCACTTCAAAGTCCTTCTTTCTTACAAAATTCTTTTTTAATCAAAGTCCTTCCTTCTTACAATTATGTACATCAATTACCACCCCCTCAGAGGCCAGCTCGGTCTCCCCCAATAATTGGCTAAGGAAGTACCAGAGACGCAAATTAAGAGCGTAAAAACACTATCCTATCGATTCTCCCTTGAAATTTTGCCTAGAGGGTGAAAACGCGGAAGTCCTCAACAAAATTAATTGACCGATTGAAATTACTTAGTAGTGTATGATACGAGAAAAAAAACCAAAAAAACTTGAGAATATAACCCTTAGAAAAACCGCTACTTTTGCATCCACTCTCTACCAACAATTGAATTGATAAATTTATTTATTTTTTTTACAAAAGCCAATGGTAGTATTATTGAGAGCATCAACAAAGCTTTCACCTGTTTTTACTTCTAGAACCAATCTACTGTCTAGCAGAGCGGCACATTCCAAAATTATATGATACAGTATATTATCCGAGATCACTTGATGACAAAATTTACAAAGAGAATTTAGAGGTTGGCCAATATGTGACACTCGATTTCCCGCTCTGTCAACGCACTAACTCTCGTTTGGCACAGACTGAGATATCAAACAACAACAAGTGGTCGTCGACCGTCTCGTACCTCTTCCTTGCTTAATATACAAAAATGGCGACAGATAATAAATAATAAAGGAGGAATTAATTATCTTGAAGAATAATATAATTGGTGCGCATTGCACCTCAAACTGTTAACCGGTTGAAAGTTTCTATGTTTAAAAGTCGATATTTTCAAAATGGCGGCAGATAGTAAAACCAACTTTATTGGAAATGCTGTTCTTATATTATGGTTTAATACGGCAGTGAAGTCTCTGCGTTGTCAAGTAAGTAAATCAGGCCTTGACCGTCTCCACAAGATCCAAAACAAAGCTCTTCGAATTATCACTGGTGGTGCTAAATCGACACCCATCCCAGCAATGGAGCTCCAAGCAGGAGTCGAGCCCCTGCAGACACGTTGGGACAAGGCCTCATTGAAGTTTTGGGAAAGGAATCGACGAGTTAATGGAGATTTCTGGGGCTCATATAGAGCAGCAACAGCAAGGCTGAAGACGCAACTGACACCAATCGACAAGGCCAAAGAACTGGCTCGAAAATACAATCTTGATTTTGGTAATCCAGCACCTTTGTTGACTTACCAAAACTTCAACTACCCCCTTCCAATAATGCGACTGAAGCTACCCGGCCTCGAGACAAAAAAAACGGATACACTCGACGTTGAGCTACAGCAAATCGCTCTCCAAGCAATAGAAGACCTATACCCCGAGGATACATGGCTCAGAATCTACACCGACGGCTCATCCATGCCAGGATCTGGGAACACAGGTGCAGGATACTACAGTAGATTATTTGAGGGATCTGTAGCTGTCGGCTCACCATGCAGTAACTTTGACGGTGAGGTTATGGCTATCTCAAAAGCAGCTCAAAGGGTCCCACCACTCAGTCGTAACATCGTCTTCCTCGTAGACTCGCAGTCTGCTATTCAAACCATCTGCTCACATAAAGCTACCGACAGTGAACTAGTGTCGATCTGCCGTAAGCAGCTAGGACAACTGTGCAGCCTTGGTGGCAACGTAGTCATTCAATGGATCCCAAGTCACGTCGGAATCAGCGGAAATGAACGAGCCGATGTCCTAGCAAAGGAAGGAACTAAGCTACCGCAACCTATAGTCAACATACCTCTGTCCACTGCAAGGTCCCTAATTGACGCGGCATCGCGCCACTGGCTTGACTACCACTATAGAGAAGTCTCTGCTGGGAAGAGGTGGGCCCGACTCCATGACCAAGGTCCCCTACCACGGTTGACTCCTCGCCCACACGGAGTGGCCATGTTCCGACTACTTACCGGTCACGACTACCTACAGACCCATCTTCACAAATTAGGACTCGTCGCTAGCGACCAGTGCCCACTCTGCAGGGAAGAACGGCAAGACGCAGACCACCTTCTGGAATGTTCTGCGCTTCCACTCCCGCCGACCAACACCTCGCCTGAAAATAAAGTCGTGGAGGCCTATTGGCTAGCAAGGCGTCAAATGACAGAGATGTCAAGGACGGGCGTTGGCTAAAGTAAAGTAAAGTATATTATGGTTTAATTGGTTTAAATCGCAGAACGTTATTTGGTTATGTTTATAAATTTTTGAGATTTATGCTTACTCAGAGAAATGGGTTAGAGAATAAGTCAAAAATTGATTTTCCGGTTGGCAAAACTTCTTGAAGGGACTTACTTATGTTTCAACTCTGCGTAGCTTTAAATCTGTCGGAGTTATACGTGACAGACAGACAGACATCCATCAGCCAGAAACGACTTCAATTATCTTATATAAATACCCAAATCACAGTTTAGGTTTTTTTTTTAGGTGAAAAAAATAATTTTCCTTTAAAGGTAAGTCAAAATATTTGTAAACTTCGTTCGTATAAGTAATTATTGTATTAAATTATTTAAGATGATGGAACACAATCTTGTACCAATAATATTGCTAGATTGTTAGATTTACTTATTAATTAACTTGCTGGAAATAGTTCGTTAAACAACTGAATACAAAATTTAAAGGCTTCTTCAAGTTTTTACTCTTATATGGATGTGAGATATTATACCTTTTCTATACCAAACCCTCCGTGTCTGCTCTTTATCCTGAGTTAAAGTTGGAAATAAATATTTTATTAGTGGATGCTACTATCTTACTGAAAGCCCCAAAAATTCCAAAATAATAAGTTAGATATAGGAACGTCTATGGAGTTCATCTTAAAGGAATAACAAAAATTGTCCCTCCACGTAAATCCAAACTGGTTTATTTAACAAAGCAGCTTTCAGCCTTCATAAGGCATCATCAGAGCCGATTGAGCAAGAAAAGAGTTACATGAAAAAATAAGAAAATTGATTTTAATGAGAGGTGAGCCTATATCATGTCGGAAATCAACATAAGACTCACTCGTCACTAATAACAAAATAACAATTTTTATTATTCCTCCAAAATAATAACTTGCTAGTAGATTTGAATGGCTCGACAACCCTTATTTCTTTGCTCTCGCCCGATTTTTCCTCTGACAGATCGAATATTTTAAGATTCCCTTCTTAAAGGTATACTCACTGCCACATCATGCAAAGTACCAATGATAAGTTATAATAACGGGATGAAGAAGACTCGGTTTAAAATCTTTTATATAATCGAGTAGTGTCCCGACGACGACAACTCACCTCTAAATGATTTATAACGTTAAAAATTGATGCGCCATAAGCTGGAGTTGAACCAGTGACCTCCAGCGTAAGAAGCGAGACCGCTAGCATTGAGCTACCAAACCAGATTGAAACTTCCGGCCTTAAACTTTCTATTTAAACAGTAGTATCCTACCTATACGAATAATATCTATTATAAATTTTTTGATATTATTTTATTCTGCCCGTTATCACGGGCATAACGGCTAGTATATGTATAAAGCAGTAATTAAATATAAAATTCACTACAAATTTTCATGTCAAAAAAAGTAAGCTAACTTACAATTTTTTATTATTCCACTGTAATTGGCTCCGGTGCTCATTTTTCTCCAGTTGCATATAAATGTCGACCATTCTAAATCAACATGGTGATTCCTAACAATATTTCTCCATGAGAAACTAAACGCTAAGTGGAACCTTTATTCAAAATGTTATTAATATTCGAGTGGTTTCAGTCATTCAATGACTTTAGTATACAACAATTCTTTTCATGAGCTATTATAATAACCACTAATAAAAACAATTCCAGTTACAAAACTTATAAGAATTCTACAATTTAAAGATATTATATATTGATTTTAAACCCCCCTACACCTACAAACTGGCTGACACGACTGTTGGCCCCGACGGTTGGGGCCTTGCCTACACACACCCCGACCAAACGAGCCAACTCGACTATCAGTTCTTCAGTTTAGTCTGTCAGTTTAGCAGCAGTGCTCAAGTTGTGGTCCGTGGTTCTAAAATGGTTCCATATCTGTCTAAATATATACCAAAAGACTCCGACCCAACAAACCACCTCTAACCACCTCCAACCGCCTCTAACCACCTCCAACCACCTCTAACCACCTCCAACCACCTCTAACCACCTCCACCACCTCTAACAATCTCCAACCACCTCCAACCACCTCCACCACCTCTAACCACCTCCAACCACTTCCAACCACCTCAAACCACCTCCAACCACCTCTAACCGTCAGGCAGCTGTGTCGGCCAGTATGTTGGGGTTTAGTATGTGTCTTTTTCACCAAACATGAAAAAAAAATATTATAATAATGCGCTCGCCTATTAAATATCTTTGAACTACTAATGTACAAAACTTTAAGCATATAGAAAAGGGTAACTTTTTAAAAAATAATTATCCAATTTTAACTAATACTATAACCACTTATATTCAGACATTCAGCCATTTACGTGTTCTTCAGAATTATACTTATAATCGTCAACTTCTGTAGCAATCGATTCATCCTGATTATATTTAATAATCGGCGATAAAAAAATTGATTGTGGTCTATCATGACAAGATTTCGTGTTTTAGATACATAATAGAAAATATTATGAACAATAATGATCTAACTTTTCACGCCAAAGAAAAATAACTGTCTAGTTTTGTAGCTTAAAAAGAAAAAAAATTATGTATTAAAAATAATTGAAAAGTCTAGATCTTATATAATCAAAGCAATTTTAAACGAATTATTACAACGAATAGGTTAATCTTACAATTTAAATTGAGAAACAATCATAATTTTATAATATTTCTTATAAAAGAAAAACTCTTAAATCGATATTATGGCCAGAAGACGTCATCATACGAATATAACTCTGCAATTTTCTAGATTAAGCTGATAAGGGAAGATATTGCCCTAGTTCACTTTTTTTTGAAGTCGAAACAAATTGGGTTGAAATAAACAAATTCGCATGTGTTGGGGATGTAAATTAACTTAAAGACGACCATTAAATAATCATACGAATGAAAATGGTGTTTGGAGGCGGTTAGAGGTGGCTAGAGGTGGTTAGAGATGGTTAGAGGTGGTTAGAGATGGTTAGAGATGGTTAGAGATGGTTAGAGGTGGCTAGAGGTGGTTAGAGATGGTTGGAGGTGGTTAGAGGTCGTTGGAGGTGGTTAGAGGTCGTTGGAGGTGGTTGGAGGTGGTTAGGGGTGGTTGGTGGTGGTTAGAGGTGGTTTGAGGTGGTTGGGGTGGTTAGAGGTGGTTGGAGGAGAAATCAAATAAAATAATAATAATAATACGAATATAATACAAATTCTAGTTCTTAACCTTAAAACCTAAGAATTAATAATATAATGGGCTGTAACTGAGAATCCACATGGCAATTGTCAAAAATCTTGATCATTTTACAAATTAACATTTTAAGCATCCAGAATATGTCCCAAACGGAACCTCTGGAAGTCCCATAGACGTTAAAAGAGCGGACATTGGTCACCCATAAGACATCCAGAAGCAAAACTTCTACCCTCCACAGGATGTGTCATTGGACCAAGTGACTTGTCCTGTGGATATCAATGGGACAAACTCGTGCTAATTGGGTATATTACCCAAATTAACAACCATATTGGTTGTTAAGTTGTTGATTGTGTTTCATATTAATTGTTAGCCAATAATGTATTGGAGCTTTCTTATATTGTTAATTTCTTACAGAGCTTTATATTTAAATTCAACTGCGAAGGGTTGATCCGAAGTATAAAGGCTTTCAGAGATTATAGCAATTTTAAACAAAAAAGTTACAGAAGTATAGTTACATAAATTTACAGAAGTATAGGCTTCTCTACAGCCTTCCAAGTTGAGATGTTTGCAATCCTGGCTTGCAGTCAAGTGATTCTAAGAATGAGTGAGTTGACACATATTTATATCTGCTCGGACATTCAGGTGGCTATAAAGTCTTTGGCTATTCCGATGAGTTGCATTTCTAAACAGGGGACGGATTGCAAGAGGCTTCTTAATGATCTGGCAAGGCAGAATGCTGTCCACCTTGTATGGGTTGAGTTCCAGGATAGAGTGGGGTAGAAGGAAATGAATTGGCAGATCAACTGACCAGGGTGGGTCCCATGTAATTCTTACGTTCCGGAACCAGTGGTAGGTCTAGGGATTACGTTCCGCAACCAGTGGTAGGTCTAGGGTTTACGTTCTGGAACCAGTGGTAGGTCTAGGGTTTACGTTCCGCAACCAGTGGTAGGTCTAGGGTTTACGTTCTGGAACCAGTGGTAGGTCTAGGGTTTACGTTCCGGAACCAGTGGTAGGTCTAGGGTTTACGTTCCGGAACCAGTGGTAGGTCTCTCTCCATGCATTGTGAGGACCACTTTAAAGAAGTCTTTGTGAAGAGATTTTCAATGATGAGACCTGGGAAATTGTTCCCAGAATAAGATAGCCTAGTTTTTTTATCTCAGGATCCTTTCATATAGGTACTAAGACAATATTGGCCTTCAAAGGGGGTATTTGTCATCTTATGACTGGATTTATAACCGGACATTGTTGTCTTAACAGACATTTGCAGCTGCTAGGCTTTGTTGTCGCGTAGAGGAAGATGAAAATCGCCTCGCCTTAAAGTTGACTCGTCTTTTATGTTTATGGAAGACATTTTGAATGTCAATGGTTCCCTTGAAAGATTTTAAAAAACTGCCTCAGAATGAACGAATGATTTTTACTTTCTCATATAAAGAGAAAGTATTGTGATGGCGCAAAAATTCGATTTTGAGATTTCGATGGATTTACACGTTTTGAGGTCCCCTGAGTCCAAATAAATTGGTAAGGCGTGAATTCTCACGTAAAAAGGGTTTCGTTGGTATTGTGAAACAAAATTAGTAAGGG
>KZ652689.1:37170-55010 GCA_001010745.2 Gerris buenoi
TTTTGTTTTTATATATTTTAGTTATTAAAATGGACTGAGGATGACCTTATTTAGGGTCGAAACGTCTCCTACAAAAATTTAATTGCTGTTTTTTTCTACACCTATCTCATCCATCTATTGAAAAATCATGATTTATACAAATATAGAAGGTGTCAATAAACCTAAGGTTTATTAATTACATCATTATTTCCGTGGAGCCTTAATGATGAATATTAAATATAAATAAATATTTATATGTAAAATAATATAGTTTAAATAAAATAAATTAATACCTATATATATACGTGTTTTCTTTAAAATAAAAATATTATTATATGAAGTATAAACGGCATGTATAAAAAACAAGATGGATGCCTGCTTTATACTAAAAACTCCCGTTCATATAATATTTCCTTTTAAAATAAAGGTAATCATTTAAAAATTTCATTAAATACAGCTCCACCAATTGAAACATCTTGAACAAGCGGTTACTTATCGAGTTTGAACTTGGTTGATGAATTGGTGAAATTAAAATGTTTTTAGGGAGTAGGAGGAAAAAAAAAAGATTTAAAGGAAAAAGGGGAGGGAAGAGCGTGGATGCTGCACTAGGGTGTGGCCAGATGAGTCTGTAGGCCTAAAGGGGAAAAAAACATCCGCGTCAGCGCTTCCAATTCAACTGTGCAACTGGGGAGAAAAAATTAATCATTATCTCTCATTGGGTTGAGAATAATCTCCATTTGTTGTTCCAATATCACTGTTGTCGGATGCCACTATTTTCACTAGCTTTTACATAGTTATCTGCCAACAAAGATATAAATAATTACAAATTTGTTTAAATAAAAATACACTGTTAATTAGTGTGGCACATAGCTTCCTCACATCCTATCATGTACTTTATTGTTATATTAACATTAACATTATTGTTATATTACTTTATTGTTTATTGTCGAAAAACTATTAAGTTTTAGCGATCTTTAACATTTCATAGCAGTGCTGCTGTTGGTTTTACTAAAAAATTGTATTTGGAAAAAGTATGTTTGTCTCATTGAATAGATGAAGTTTGATTTATTCCCCGGCCTAAATTCCACTTTTACATTTAAAGTTCACGTTTACGCGAGCGTTGCGCGTGAACTCTTGGGACGGATAACGTTGACCAACGAACTCGTCCTGGGCATTGGTAAAATGAACATTTCTACCAAATTTCATCGAAATCGGTCGACATTTACTCAAGTTATTGTCAGTTTCATGATTCGCGGACACACAGACAGACAGACGAACAGACACGAGACCAAAAATGTTCCCTGATGTCTGAAACGGATTTCTGTCTTGGAATTTATAAAATCGGAGACATAAAAGTTTTTTGTTCCCAAAAGTGAACACAATGTTTCCGTTACCTTCGGTAAGCTCGGAAGCAAAATGATATTAACAACATGAAGTCTCTTAATTAATGTGGCACATAGCTTTTTCGCGCCTTACTGATTACTTTTAATGATTTTTAGCCCATTATTGTCTAATTTATTTAATTTATCCCGCACTATTTTTCAAATTTGAATAGAAAAATATTTTGTTTTTTTAAATGTTTAAAAGTATTAACTTAGTAATATTTAGTGTCAAGACGATTGAAATTAATATGGGGCCATCTAGGACCATCTATCTGTAGGACCATCTATCTATAGGCTACTTTCCATCTAGGACCATCTATCTGTAGGCTACTTTCCATCTAGGACCATCTATCTGTAGGCTACTTTCCATCTAGGACCATCTATCTGTAGGACCATCTATCTTTAGGCTACTTTCCATCTAGGACCATCTATCTGTAGGCTACTTTCCATCTAGGACCATCTATCTGTAGGCTACTTTCCATCTAGGACCATCAGATGAGTACTTTTAAATGGCACTTCTATAGATTGTTACTCCCCATATAAAAAAAAACAGAGGGGAGTAACAATCTAAAGAATGTGTACGGTGTGTACTTCTTTAGACTTTTACTCCCCTTATATAAACAGTAGTGTGGTATTCCTTTGTCCCAAAGTACATTGGACTAAACATCCCTTTCCATTATAGTAATTTAGTCAAAGACAATTTTATTCTGAAACAATAGAGGTGAGTAACAATCTAAAGAAGTATAAATATATATAGAAGTATAAAATATAGAAGTATAAATATATATATGGGTGTCAATAAAGAATGTTTGTGCTCTTGCACATGAGGGAGTTAGAGGTGGTTAGAGATTTATTAGGTGGTTAGGTTTATTGAAACAAACAGGGGCAAAGGTTGAAATTTATTAGAGAGCTTACTATGGCTTAATTATGACCTACCATCCATATTTCAACACAATCAGACGAGAAGTTTTAAAGATATGTGGGTTCACAATGTCGAACGACAGACAGACACGGGTACAGACAATGATATTTGATGTCTAAAGCGGATTGCTGTCCAGGCATTTTTGATTTTGGGGCACCTCAAAATGATTTTTCAATATGCTTTCCGTATCCTTCGGTAAACTCGAAAGCGATAAAAATCATGCATTTACCAATGCTAGGGAAAATTATATTTTTTCTTACGAGATATAAAATAAGAATGGTAAGTAATAATTATATTATTATATTAGTACTGAATTTTTTACTGTTTAAAACTAATAAAATAATTATAATAATGATAAAAATTCATTATTATAAAATTTAATAATTATTACTAAAAATAATTTTACTTTTACTATTTTCACCATGAAAATAAAAATGATTTCGTCGATACATTTTATTTTATTATTTTTTATTTATTTATTTATTTTTTATAAGTACATTCATATAAGAGTGCAACATAAAAACATGTAAGACAAGAAAGCTAATCAAACTGGGAAGGTTACACATGTTAATAATTTTTTTTAAAAAAATCGAGTCTTTTATTGTAGAAATACCTTGTAGAAGTACAAGGTTTTTATACTAAAGACAAATAGAAATAGCTACAACATTCCTGGCATGTTTGAAAACTCCAATTATTCCTACTGTATAGATCAATTACATTTCTTTGATTTTATAATATAAAGATTCTTCAGATTAATTTTTCTTGAGGGCAATGATTTAAAATTGTCTAAATATGGAAATTAATTATTGTATTTTTAATAATCTAATCACACGGGCTGAAATTAGGAAAAAAATTCAATTAATTAAGTTATTTAAATTAAATTAAGTTATTTAAATTAAATTAAGTTATTTAAATTAAATTAAGTTATTTAAATTAAATTAAGTTATTTAAATTAAATTATATTAAGTTATTTAAATTAAATTAAATTAAGTTATTTAAATTAAATTATATTGTTATTTAAATTAAATTAAATTAAATTATTTAAATTAAGTTTTATTAAGTTATTTTAGTATTAAAGAAAATTAGTTGGGTACTGCAACGCGACTATATAAACTAAATTTAGTCTAACATACTGATTTATTTTTAGGCTATAAATAGAGCAATTACGCACTTAAATTGACGCAATTTCAAAATATTTAATACCTAAATAAAAAGAAAAAGAATAATTATAAGATAAAAAGAACTTTTTATATATTTCGTTTTTAAATTTTCACCCAAGTGTAAACCAACCTGGTGGTCACACGTCAATTAATTTCTTTTTTTGTTTACTTTTCCTTTTTCGCTGTCATTCAATGTTTATCTCCAATAAAAATAGCAAATTTAAAACCCGTCAAAATGAAGATTGTAAATTTGGGAAATGTCAAATCAAATAAAATAAATTACTGAAGCGGATTTTTTCTGAACTAACTTTCCATACAGAAAAAATTGCTGAAAACGAATTAAATTCTGCTGAAATATGGCTAAAAGTATTAAAATATTGCATTGCCAGCGTGTTCTGAACTATTCTAAAAGTTTTAAATGCCTAGCTACTCGGGAAGATAAAAATCGATCGCAAGATTTATACTGGACAAACAAACAAGAAAGCAAGCTAATAAAAACGTAGTAAAAAATAAACCAAACAACTACAAGTTTACTTTGACCTAGCTCCTGATTGTTATTATTAGGTAATCACTAATTACTTCATAGAATTAATTAATACTGTTTCACAGAACAGATTCTAATAATATTTACGTGTAGGTAATTCCCAATTGGTCCTGCCAATTGATTGAACCAATGATATAATTAGAAGATAAAAGAGAGTTTGCAAACTGCGTCTTTGTTCTAACTTGTCTCTTTTCTCTATTCCTATTTTATCCACCGAGTCGTTTATTTTCACACTCGACTGGTTTGTTTACGCTTTGCCATCAAATATATCTTGTACAATATATATTGGATGATTTACTTTCGGCTCATTATATTAGAAGATGAAAGATTTCTCTTGACCTCCGTTTTTCTATTTTAATAAGGTGTGAAAAAAGGTAATGTCAGTAATCTTTTTCAGTTCAAGGTCCTAAGTTTTTTTTTACTACGTTTTTATTAGCTTGCTGTCTTGTTAGTTTGTCCAGTACAAATCTTGCAATCGATTTTTAACTAACTTCCCAAGTAGCTAGACATTTCAAACTTTTAGAATAGCTCAGAACACGATGTCAATGCAATATTTAATACTTTTAGCCATCTTTCAGCAAAATTTAATTCGTTTTCAGCAAATTGTGCTGTATGGAAAGTTAGTTCGAAAAAAATCCGCAAGTTTATTTTATTTGTTTTGATATGTCCCATATTTAAAACCTTCATTTTGACAGGTTTCAAATTTATGATTTATTACAGAAAATTTAAAAACGTAGTATATAAAAAGTTCTTTTTATCTTGTAATTTTTACACTTGACTTGTTTGTTTACGCTTTGCCATCAAAAATATATCTTGTAAAATATTATTGGACTGTGATTTATACTTTTGGCTCATTATATTAAAAGATGAAAGATTCCTCTTGACCTCTAAGTTTCTATTTTAATAAGGTATGTGAGAAAAGGTAATTTCAGTTACCTTTTTTAGTTCAAGGTCCTAAGTTTTTAATATTTAAATTTTGTGTATTCTTAAATTGATCACTTTGATTGTAAATTCTTCTAATATATGGTCTTTAGGGATTTTAACAACAATTTTTTAATTATATTTTTTCATTTTAGCTAAATTTCGTCTAAACCTGGGCATCTTCAGGCCTTAGCTGAAGAATATGTGATGAAACAATTAGATTACAATGAATGTGTTTTAAAACCTCGAGTAACTATCTCAAGGTTTGGGCGAATATAGCTAAAATGTATAATTAAAAAAATGTTTTTTGAATTATTATAACCCCTATAGACCATAATATACTACAGTCTATAAGATTAAAGTTGGCACAATCGAAGGCGGGAAATAACAAATGTGGAGGTTGTTTTGGGGTTATAAAAAAGGAAAATCGGTGTTGCTATGTTATATTTTTTTTGTGGAAAGGGGGTAGAGTAGAGCATTTTTTTTCTGAAGTTGCATTCAACATAAGGGACCAATAAAATCGTTTCCCTCAAAATTTTCCCGCCTTTTGATTGTGCCTAACTCTAATCTTATAGACTGTAGAAGAATTTTTTTTTTTTTTTTATCAGGTTAGAAAGTCCAAAACTGCTTTATCGTTTAAAAAAAAGATTATTTTTCTGTGTATCGTTTACTCCTTAATTAACAGTTGGTTTTTTTCAAACAGTATTTTAGGTTTTTGGCGAACTCTGACAAAACCTCGGAGCCCGGAAATACAATTCTGTTGTTTAGGGCCGGATATTTTGTAAAGTAAAACATCTCGTGTTTCCACCGGGCGGTTTATTTAAAAAGTTTATTATAAGGTGGAATTTTTCCGCAACAGGAAAAAGGTAAGGTTTCCGGAGGAGGGAATAGTGGTGTGGGTAATCAAAGGGCAGGGGAAGGGGGGAGGTGAAAGTGCTAAAGACGAACCGCGCGTTGCCAGGGGATAGATCTTCCGTACGCTTTCACGGAGGCGGCAGCGAAACGCAATTATAAGTAGGCTCCCCCACTACTACCGGGGAGAGGCCTCGGCAGTAGATCGATACAATATTTCTAGTGGTAGTTGTTAGGGGCGTTTTTCAACCCGGGGAGCGCTAGAGTCAGTGTTAGTGCGGAAAAATGGCCGCCCTACCACCCTCGGAGAAAAGGGGGGCTCGGGGTGCGTCAGTTGCGCGTAGGCTCATAGCGGGCTTCAATTACACTAGACCGGGTCCCCCTCCCCCCGGTTGCCAAGCGAGGGGGGAGGTTTTTAGGCGGTTTTTGAACGAGAGCGAAAGGATAGGAGAGTTTTTGAAAATATGTCAATAAACAAGCCTACCCGCCCCCCTCTCACTCGTCCTCTCTCTAGCACTTCCGCAAACACCCCCCTCCACCCTGTACACGTGTCGTGAAAAACGCCGCCCTCCAAGGGGTGGCGCCCTTTCACATACTAATCACCTAGAGATCGATAATTTCGTTTCTACCTCTACTCTTTTTGGACTTTTACATTACAGGAAAAACTAATTGCAAGGCGCTCTCGACTCTGCCACAGTGTCCCACAACCCAAACATGGCAACATTTTAAAACCGTTTTCACTCCACTCTCTCACCACATTTTTCTCTTTATTCACACAGCGGTTTTTGAAAAAAGTAAAAAAAGAGAAAAAAAGAGATGCTAATAAGTTTGGTTCTGGGTTTGCTTCTCTTTTTGGGTACGAACTCGTTGTTCTCTTGGTGAGCTCGAGCCTTGCCTCAGTTAACTCTTACCCCAGACGCCACCCTTACCCCGACATCTCTTCAGTTTCGAGGGTCCTTACCCCATCCCCCAAGCCTACAGAACCTTCCCTTGCCCTCGGGATAGAGCTATTAAACCTTCGACCAGAAATTTCCAGACGCTTCTCCTAACTCCCAAACCAGCCATTACCCTTAATCATTTTTAGACACGAATTTTTCTTAGGCTTCTACTCAGTAACACCACTATTTACATTAGACAGATCATAATATATAGTAATAGCTAGTACGGCAAAACACTATAGAGAAAAAACATATAAAGATTGAAGTTTTCCCTAATATACTGATAATAGTACAAAGGGCAAGCATACTAGAAATTCTCGCCGAGTTATTAAATACCGCATTATAAAGTGAACATTTAAATAATATATTACAATTTAGTATTATCGCATTTATTTGCCATTATATTTTAAGTACTCATTTTTTAAAAGTGAATAAATTTTATTTTTTGTTCTCAATAGTTTAATACGGACAACAGCCGAAATTCGTGTAGGAGTATTTTGTAGTTTTTAGTGTAGTTTACTTGCTTTATTTATTAGTTAGAGTAGGTATTTTTACTTGAAAATAATGCTTATGCTCCAATTTAAATTAAATTTAATACTATAAACTGTAAAAAAAAAAATGGAATAATGTACTAAGAGACCGAAAACAAAAATCTCTCTTAATTATTATTATAGACAGGAGAACAAAGAAAAATGGTTTGATTGAATCTTTGTACCAATGTGAAATAAGACAAAAAAACATTTCATTCTTTCTTATACAAACACAAAAGAGATAAAAGAGTAATACAACCTATAAAAGAACCTGAAGTTAAAGCAGGCCATTTTTATATCAACAAAATATTGTATAATAAACTATCGAGACAACTGTTTTTAAGTTTTAAAATTGAAACTTAAACCAAATTTTTTTTTATTTTACTTAATGTTTCGTATTTCGTAAAAACTTTATTAATTAGAGTTGGTATTTTGCTTCAAAATAATGCCTATGCACTAATTTAAATGAAATTTTATACTATAAACCGTAAAACAAAATTAGAATAATCTACTAAGAGACGAAAAAAAAAAATCTCATTATTATTATAGACAATAGAACACAAAAAAATGGTTTGATTGAATCTTTGTACCAATGTGAAATAAGACAAAAAAACATTTCATTCTTTCTTATTCAAATAATTGAGATTTGAACAAATGTACAACCTGAATTTAAGTAGGCTAAAATCGACAGCAAAATTTTAAATGAAAAAAATAAAATCGTAAAAATAAACTATCATGAGAACTAAAGCACAAAACATAAATTTTTAAATAAACTCCTGGTCAAAATTAACGCACCACTGTTGTATTTTTATGCTTACACAAAAGCCGTTGAATTAGGATCTTTTTTCTATAGTTTGCATCTCGGGTGGACCTATTTCGTCTCTGTGGATCATATCCACACTCCTGGAACCGCTGAAAAGCTCGGCTGATTGTAGTGAGATGCACTCCTAGTCGACAACCAACCTTTTGAGAAAAGCCTTTCTTAATTCATCACTACGGGATTAATCGCTTCCTGCATAGTTAAATTTGGAGGTGTATTCATTTTGACACATACAAACAACCTTATTAATGTAATAAATTCGTGAAAGCTCTCAATTAATCAATGGCAAGTAACATTGAATCATTAATGATGATAATTAAATATAATCAATTATAACGATTAAATTTAATTAATGATGATGATCAAATACGATTAACGATTATGATTAAATGTGAGATGATGAATGATGATGATGATAATTGACTTATTAATCATCAGTATGAATTAGAGATAGTCAAAACAGAGAAATATTAAGGTGGTGCGTTAATTTTGCGCAGCAGTGAATTATAATTTTCGTAAATAAAAACCGTTCAATGCTTAATAATATGTATACTTAAGCTGTTTAAATGTCTTATCAACTATAATCTTATACGACATTTATTAATTTAATATTATAATTTTAATGGTTAAGGTTAATCTGAATCCATTTAATATAAAAAGGCCCATTGTAACCTTCAATTAATTTTTATAAGACAATAAAGATAATTTACAAGTAAGAAATAATGATAAGAATTTATAATTTTTTATAAGGTTTTACTTTATTCTGTGCATTTTTTAGAATTGTAATAAAAATAATTTTTTTTTAAATTTTATAATCAGCATACAACTAGTCGGTAATTTTTTTCTTTTTTAAAAAGAATTAAGTGCACGTACAATTTAAAGAGAGGATTTTGAAGGCACACGAACGCATGAAAACCATTACCCTACTTTCTTTACGGCGTGTTGTGCACGACAAACATCGATAAAAAAAATGATAAAGGTTTTTTTCAGTGTTAAGGGGTCGTCTTGTTTAGTTGGTTCTGGCGTGCACGCTATCACGCACGGCACCTCCGGCCCCCAATACTACCGAGCTACAAGTTGACCCACAAATCTAAACCTTGGGCCAGGTTAAGAAGTGCTCTCATAAGCCAACTAATATCACGACAATTTACATAGACGTAGATAATCATCTATTATTTAGATAAGGATTGTGAGAATAAGAAACAAAATCTTGTTAAAATACGAGTTCAAATTATCATTTTTCTTTCCATTTAATCTTCTATTTTTTTGTGTCTCATGATTTAAATCTGCTGAGCATCGCGAGGCTCTCTCAATAAGGAAACTAATTAAATTTAATATGCTCATTATTAAACCATTATTTATCATTTAACCAAATACATAAAGTATTATCATTTAAGCAAATACATGACGCATTATCCGAAGATAATTATTAAATTGATCTACTAATCATTAATAATGTATAATTAATTTTTAATTTATATTTTCTTTATTATTTATTTTCTTTTAAAATTAAAAAGGCAACATGAAACAAAGAAATTACAAAATATTTAATATAAAAATACTAATATTAAATCATTTTCAATACTAATAATTCATAATTTTACTTGATGTTATAAAAAATATTATTAAGTATAAATACTTTTTAATGCAAATACTAATTATTAAAAAATACTGTTTATATGAGTAAAGAAGAATAATATGTATAAATTTTATAGTACAAACAAACTATGACAGATCTGAAAAAGGCATGAAAAGCATGTCCTGGGTGCCGGCTTGGAGTAGGTGCCACATTGGCCAAAACGTTTTTCTATTTATTCTTTTTTTCGGTAGAATCGTATTTTGCAAAAAGTAAGAGTGCAATGGTTCCCCACCTAGCACACCGGGCACCACAAAAATTACCTAATTAAATTTAAATTTTTATTTTTTTAAAAAAATTAAAATAATCTTTAAATTATAAAATGTTTATATTTTTATTTCCATTTTCAATTTAATGCCGGAGGTTATTTTTGAAAAGATGAATACTATGAATTTTCTCCCTGCGGAGAAGCGGTGTCAAAAAGAATTACACAGGAAAAAAAAAATACACATGGAAAAAATTGCACAGAAATAAATACACATGGAAAAAATTGCACAGAAAGAAATACACATGGAAAAAATTACACGAAGAAGAAATTACACATAAAATTATATAAATGTTGAAGCGGATAAATGTTAAACTATGATTTTCTAGTAGTCTATTGTCTTCTAGCTTAGAGGGTAGGAAGAGAGTTGGTCAGCCCAGGCCCTTGCTTATGCCTTCATACAGTGTGTTCCAACCCCCCTCCTCTTCTTAACTTTTGAACGGTTTGAGATAAATTAAGGGGGATCTGTAAAGATGAAAGTGCTCTTGCGCACTAGGGGCAATCACCCGTTTTGCCCCCAGGTCACTCAACATCAAAATTTCAAATTGAAGTTTCTTTTTTATACCATAATGGGATTCTATACGGTGAAAAAAAAAATCCAACATTTTTTTTTTTTTTTTTTTTTTTTTTTTCCCCTCCTCCACCCGCGGCTAAGGAGGGTGCGCTTTAACTACTTTTTGTTATTTGTTAGTTTTTAAAATCAAATAATTCCTCCAATATTTTGTCCCCTATAGGAGGGCAAAGATGGAAATATAATACCACGGTCGTCACTTACTGGAACTTATTTTCAAAATTTGAAATAATAACTAATTAGCAATTAATAGTTTTGATTATCAATTTAATCTATAAACCATTTTATAAATTATTTCAATATTGATATTATAGCCAAACTACATATTCAATTAATTTATCTAGAATTTTATTTTATTTTTTTTTTTTTAGTGTAATTTTCGCATGTGTAATTTCTTCCTTGAGTAATTTTGTCCAGGTGTAATTTTAGCTGTGTAATTTTTTTCCTGCGTAATATTTTAGTTTAATTTTATCATGAGAACCTAAACCTTTTAAACTAATCCCTCAATATTTTTTTTTTTTTTTTCGCTATTTTGCAACGTGTGACTGTTAACAAATTTTAAGAACATTTATATAATAGCAATTTTTCGAATAATGATGAAGCGTGATGATTTTGTGTGCAGATACCTTTGAAGAAGGTGAGAAAAAGTAAAAATTGATGAAGTTATAACTACTTTACAAAAATAAACTAGATAAATGTCCTATAATCAATACTCCTATAGACATTGATCAATACTTTTTTGATGGGTATAAAATTTCAAAATCTAAATTCGTATTATTTCTGGTTAAGACTTCAAAAAGTTGAGTAAGGGTAAGTGTCCATCTGAGACTAAATCTCGAGAGCTAGTCTCGAGATTAGTCTCAAAACCTTGTCCACTTGAGAGCAACATCAGGCTCTCCCGAATCTTGGAGAGTCGGCGAGTCTCCGAGACTAGTCTCAGCCCCATGTCCACTAGCCTTTTCAATCTCGAGAGCGAGTCTCCATACTAAAAAGTCTCAGATGGACACTTACCCTAAGGTTTGTTAAGATCTAACACGAAAGAAGACTTTTTAACTTGTTGGCCAAATGTTGTCTCTAACCACGCTCTCGCCACCTTTCGCACCTTCAAGTTCGAAGATACCAAGATAATAGGAAGAGAAAAACGAGCAAAAAGGAGGAAAATAATGGAAGCATTGAACATTGATATCAATCTAGAAGTAAAATTTAACCTAAAAACTGACTCTATGTGGTGTTTATTATTTAAAAATCAGAACTCCCGCCATACAACCCGATATACATACAGTCTATAAGATTAGAGTTGGCACAATCAAAAGGCGGGAAAATTTTGAGGGAAACAATTTTATTGGTCCCCCATGCTGAATGCAACTTCAGAAAAAAAGTTGCTCTAATCTACCCCTGTTCCACAAAAAAAATATAACATGGCAACACTGATTTTCCCTTTTTATAACCCCAAAACTACCTCCAAATTTGTTGTTTCCCGCCTTCGATTGTGCCAACTATAATCTTATAGACTGCAGTTACAATAAATCACTTACCCCATATTTTCATCACCTTTTTTCCGAGGGGCTTTTACACCCGAAGACGCAGGCCACTTTGGTGGGCCCATTGAACCAACCCGGGTTAGGGACCGAAATCTTCACACTCGTTTGAAGTGTGTCATGTGGTCGTTAACCATGACTCCCCTCCTACTTGTATTACAACCAGGAGTGTTATCATGGTTTCCAGGCTGAAACCTGGTGGCGCCACTCTTTCGAGGAGCTTCCCATTTGTTTAAACAATGCAGGGTGGACATTGAGCGGAGGACCCAGTCCGGAAATCAAACCCAGAGCTGTAGTCAGAACAGGTCACCCATCCATCTTCTGACCCTGCTCAATTCTGCTTAAGCTGTGTTATCGCTCGGCAAGCGCACTAGCCTCCGAGCCACCCAGGCCCCCTACCCCATATAAGTATATTAATGACAAATATTTATTTAAGATACATTATTAATAATTATTACCAGATTATAAATTTAAGGTAAAGCTCCGTTACAATTGTTTTTATTTTAAGTTTAAGCTAATTTATGTTGTCACTGATAAGAAAATAAAGTTATTAAAATCCCTTATCAACTGGTTGCAGTGATAGTGAGACTCGCTTTTACTATATCACGTAAATTGTTTTAATTGTTATAGGTTTGAAGTTATTGCTACCTGTGATATTGTTAATTTATAAATGTTATATGTTATTTTTTGTTATTTGAAGCCCTGCGATACTGGGATATGTTATTTATTCCTACCGATGCAACTATAGTGATTAAGATCGCGCTGTTTTTATTATGGTAAACCCACACCGTTTATGTTTTTCTGTTAACTATTTCCCTCTCCTCATTAGGGAATTAAAGGTTTTACGGTGTTTTGACACTTTGAGTTTCACTAGCACAGTAACTATAGTAATAATGTTTTACCGGTTTGAGGTTTTTAAGCGGTAAACTGCCACTTTCCTTAACTGCTTTGTATAATCTTGAGCGCTATTTCATACGACAGAGGTAATAAATATGTACTATGAAGTACATAATAGGATGCGAGGAAGCTATGTGCCACACTAATTGGCAGTCTATTTTTATGTGTAACAACTTTGAAATTTGTAATAAATTGAAATCTTTATGGTTACTTGATGTCATGGTTTTATTAAATAATTATGCCATTAATTTTTAAGTTTTAGGTAGTATTCATACTACGGAAAGTATACATTTTAATTTAAATCGAATTATAATTATTATTAACAACGGGAGACAGATAGAGAATAATAGGCTCCAGCGCAGATTAATTTGAACCGTCAGCGCTCTTTAACTTTTGCTAAGTTGATACTTCAATTCATGTAAAAAATCAAAACAATGTTGACAGATAAAAAAAAAACAGGGGAAACAATTAAACTAATTAAACAATAAGGGCTCGTAAACGCATAAAATCAATAAAGTGATAGGATGCGAGGAAGCTATGTGCCACACCAATTGGCAGTCTATTTTTTTTAATGATTTTGTTATTGTGTGATTGACCCACGGATGAGAGGGATTGGGTCTTTTCTGTTAGTCCCTCCCCCCCACCGCGTGTTCCGGGCGCTTTTTCGTATATACAAGGTTGCACCCTTTAACTTTTATGGAGCATTCCGATATTCCACAACTGTCTAGTGCACGGAAAGCTAAAAAGCAATGTGGTAGGTAGATCACCTCATTTCTTATTGGCATACATACATAAATAAACACATTTTCCAAGAAAGTGAAAGGTTAAAAAAGCACACAACTTACGGCTTGAAACTCATATTTTTTATTAGAAAGACAGTGCATAAAGTATAAGACAGTGAAAATGACATATGGCAAGATGGACAAAGACGTACAATACTTTGTAAATATTGGACTTTGGATTCCCAACTTCGACTCGACTCAAAGAAGTGTCTATTACACTAATACGAATTAGACTTAAAGTTTTTCTCTCAAAACTATAATGAGATAACAGCAATATCTACACTTCATTGTTTTGGTGACAAAGGTAAAAAAAAAAAAATGTTTAATATGTTTATTTCAATAAATAATAAGGACATTTTATCAGTATTGTATTGTATTGGACAGAGGTCGGAAAAAGTAGTTATATATGTATACCGATAAATAATAAGGTTCTTAACCTAGTGAGTGGTTTTTCAGCCTATTGTATACTAAACAGTTGGGGAAAATTGGAATGCTCCATAAAAATTAAAGGGTGCAACATAAGGATATTTTATCAGTATTGTATTGTACTGGACAGTGGTCGGGAAAAGTAGTTATATATGTAAACCGATAAATAATAAGGTTCTCAACCTAGTGAGTAGTTTTTCAACTTCTTGTACACTAGACAGTTGTGGAATATCGGAATGCCCCATAAAAGTTAAAGGGTTCAACCTTATATATGCGAAAAAGCGCCTGGAACACGTGGGGGGGGGGACTAACAGAAAAGACCCGAGGGGGGTCAGCCAAATAATTTTGAAAGTCAGTTAACTCGGAAGCAAAAAAAATGAAGGAATGATTTAAACCATAAGTAAACATACTCTCTAGTTATCAAGATAAGCCCATTTAACTCTCTACTTGAACTTTAGAGGATAAAAAAGATTAGTGGGTTGGAGATGCTAAATTTGGAAGCGAGTTGATTGAAACTAAAGTGAAGTTCTGTACTGCAAGGGTCGGATCATGAGGCTTGCGGCTTCCGCTTGACCCTCCAGCCCTTGTAAGATGCGTGACTAAACGGCAATAAGGGCTCCCTGCGTCACGCAAAGTAATTAACTTGTGCAATACAAAGTCTACGTTTATAGTTGTCCTAACAGGTTTAGAAGATATGCAACAATTAACTATTTTTATTACAATTCGTTATTTTTATAGATGGATATTGGTCGTTAAGTTATGTTTAACATTTCCTTTGGTACTTTCTATTCAATTAGGGGATTTAAATTCCCTTAAAGTTCTAAGGTTCTTTGATTAAATAAATTAATAGTATAAAAAAAATCATTTTTAAAATAAGCTTATATCTTGGGCCATCTGCCATATTAGATTTTGATTGTAGGCATTTTATTTTTCGTATTCTTCTCAGCAAACCCTTTCATTTGATACCCATGTCAATGGGCATGCTTAAAAAATAACTAGTTCACCATCTTGGACTGCCCGCCATTTTGGATTTAGAATGGAGTCACTTAGGTTACCATGCATTGTCATTCAAACTAAACGTATATAAAAATTTTTAATTCAATCGGTTGAGGAGAACTGCTTAAAAATTCAGTTGCAAGATTTGACCCAAACATACATACATACACACATGCATACATACAATTATTGCAAGTTGAATAAAAGCTTTCTCTTCTCTATATCTAAGCCAGAACACCAAATGAATAAGTCACTTGTGTTTAGTTGTTAAAACAAAATATTGAATAAATAAGATTTTAAGACTGTGTTCAAATTCTCTATAGCAATTTAGTAAAAGCTAGACAAAGAATACTTAGTTTTTTCTATTTAAATAGATCCCAAAAAAAAACACTTATAAGCCAAAAATATAAGCCAACCACGTATAATAGTTGAGAGATCATAGTTCTACCTCCACCTCTAACCACCTCCCCCAATTTCAAAATATTTTTTACAAAAAAAAAAAAAATTAATTTTTAAAAATATGTTGTTTTTTATTTATTTATTTAAAAAAAAAAATCTAATTTACATTTTAGCATAAAATATTCTCTGGAATTGGTGGGAGGTGGTTTTAAGTGGTTCGAGAAGGTTTGAGGTGGTTGGAGGTAGATTCTCCTATAACCACCTCTAACCACCTCGAGCCATCTAAAACCACCTCTAACCACCTCGTACCAACTCTAAACACCTCTAACCACCTCTAACCACCTCTAACCACCTCTAAACACCTCTAACCACCTCGAACCACCTCACCGAACGGAATTTAAATATTTGTTTGTAACCAATTAAAACAACTGTCTTCCGTTAGATGGCGTAAGATTACAACTCCGTGGTGCCATGAGATATATATAAATAAAGAAATAAAATATAAATTAATAAATAGAGGTAGAAGGATGTCAGGCTCCGACAAATGTATTAATGTTTTATTCAATTCAAGGTATTTAAAAATAAAAAATAAATAAATAAAATAAATGATAATTCATTTATTTAGAGAGGACATATCGTACTCGTATGTACTTAAATTGCATTTCTTCAATAATAGCCAATATTAAGTTACCAATTCTCTGATCATAGACTTTATGTAAATATGCAATTCAGATTACCTCAGTAAAATATGTAATTAATATAATAAGTAATAACAAACTACGAACCAATAGTAAATACTTAAAAAATAAATCGATGAAACAAGAATATGTCGTAATGGTAAAACCCGGGTAATATATGATAAAATAAAAAAACAGAAACAGAAATAACAGTGAGAGAGACACGAGGGTAGAAAAAGAAGAAGTTGATCCACTTAGGACAGATGGTAACAAAGGACTCGTTACCAAGGAGATAAAATGAAGGGTCGGATTAGGACCAAGGGCTTTCTCCTGCTAGCAAGTTATTTAGATCTAATATACGAGTTGCAATGAGAGTAAAACAATGCAACTCCCGGATAAAAACCACTGGGGATGTTATGCAACGATCCAACGATCAAAACTGCACAGTTATATAGGATCCAGAGTTCCACAAGGACAAACAAAAAGAACACAGCAAGTAAATGGAAAAAATATGTGAGACAAATTAAATAGAAAAAAATAATAGCATATGATTATGAAAATAGAAAATACTCTGCTTATTAGTGTGGCATATAGCTTCCTCGTACCAGTGCCGGATTTCTCACTAGGCACTATAGGCACGTGCCTAGGGGCGGCAGCACCAGGGGCGGCAGGGGCCGCGGGGCTTATCGCTAAGATGGCTGTTGACCTTATAGACGAGTTTTCTGCAATATATGCAAGAAGAAAACCAATGTAAAATAAATTGAAATACGTAGATAAGTGTGCAGTGTGTTAATTTGTTTATTTTTTATTTGCCTATGGATATTGTTATTAATGTAATAAATAGCTATTATATTTTTTTCTGTAACAATCTTTTGTTCTGATGTCACGAATCAATTTAAAGCCAAGTAGCTATGTCACCAGAAATCCGCCAGTTTTTTTTTTTTTTTCAAAAGATTTGAATAGGTTACCTACAGTAAAATTAATAAAATTAAAAACTGTAACCGAACTATATGTATTTTCGTCATTCTAACCAACAATACAAATCATATTATAGGCTAAATATTATTAAGAAATCATTTTCAAATTTGGTCTGACAAGAGTAACAATCTTTAGTACCTACCATAGTACATAGTAAGCATCTTAGCACCTTCGCCTGGTGTTTTGTGTGACATAAACAATCAACCTTTGACCGATTATGGTACTGTACGCAAAAAGCAAGTTTTTTACAGGGACTGTCCATGATTTCTATTCATTCATAGGTAAGTAGGTAAGTAGGTAATCAAATGGAGGGGGGGGGGCGTTAAAATAGTCTCTAGGGGCGGAAAATTGTTAAATCCGGCCCTTCCTCGCACTCTAGTACGCAAAGAAAATATCAGTTTAAAAAATAAAAATACCTTGATAAAAATAATCAAAGATTTGATTTTTTAAATCCAATTTTTTTTTTAATTTATGGTTGTATTCATAATTCGGAACGTTTAAATTTTAATTTAAATCAAATTATAATTACTATTTATAAAGTGCAACAGACAGAGAAAAATAGACTCCAGCGCCGGGACTCGAAAATTTGTAACGTGGAAAGAGAACATGTACATATATATATATATA
>KZ652689.1:142697-160599 GCA_001010745.2 Gerris buenoi
ACACAGTGTTGTTCTTTGGTTATTAATCATTTTATTTTTTTAAATTCTATATTTTTTGCTACAGGCAACACTGTACCTGATAAGAAATCACTTCTACTAAACGATAATATCTTTATATTATTATTTATTGATTATTCCTCTTTATTTCTGAGTTTGATTTGTTACTTTTGATTTCCTACCCCGTTATTTGTAGCGTCCTTTGTATTTGCATCATCCCGTGGATTTGTGGATCGTACGAAAATCGTTTAGGACAGTTGTGACTATAACAAGTACTGTATAAAAACAAACAAAGCAGGAAACCTAACAAATTGGAAACCTTCCTGTTGTTATTTGTGAGATTTGACATAACTGCGCATGCCATAAAAACTAGAATAGCACTCGACTATACTGACTTCGGCAATACTCGGAAGTTCCGACTTTAAACGAAGCTAAGCTTTCAGTTTCTACCGTGTTCATGACTTCTTGGTCGACCTCTAGTAATCATTATTTTTAAAAATTTGTTAATTTCTTGTCCAGAGAATATTTATAATTGTAAAATCTAACATCTAAATAAATTTTGATTCCAGCTTGAAATGACCCAAGGAGGGGTCATTTCAGGCGAGTTTTTATTTCCTTAATAGATCCAACCACTGCAGAATAAAAAAATAAATGGGGTCTTTTCTGTTAGTCCCCCCCCCCCACCTTTCACGCGCTTTTTCGCGTATACAAGGTTGCACCCTTTAATTTTTTGGGTCATTCCAATCTTTCACAACTGTCTAGTGTACAGAAAGCTAAAAAACAATGTGCTAGGTAGATTACCTCATTGCTTATTGGCATACATACATAAATAAACACATTTTCAAGAAAATAAAAAGTTAAAAAAAACACAACTTACGGCTTGAAACTCATATTTTTTATTGGAAAGACAGTGCATAAAGTTATCAGACAGTGAAAATGACATGTTATGGCAAGATGGACAGAGACGTGTAATACTTTGTAAATATTGGACTCCCAACTCTCGACGCAGAGAAGCGTCTACTATACTAATAAGGATTAGACTATTAGGTTTTCTCTCAAAACTATAATGAGATAACAACAATATCTACACTTCATTGTTAGGGTGACAAAGGTCAAAAAATGTGTTTCATATGGTTATTTCAATAAATAATAAGGACATTTTATCAGTATTGCATTGTATTGGACAGCGGTCGGAAAAAGTAGTTATATATGTATACCGATAAATAATAAAGTTCTTAACCTAGTGAGTATTTTTTCAGCCTATTGTACACTAGACAGTAGTGGAAAATTGAAATGCTCCATAAAATTTAAAGGGTGCAACATAAGGATATTTTTTCAGTATTGTATTGTATTGGACAGAGGTCGTAAAAAGTAGTTATATATGTATACCGATAAATAATAAAGTTCTTAACCTAGTGAGTATTTTTTCAGCCTATTGTACACTAGACAGTTGTGGAAAATTGAAATGCTCCATAAAATTTAAAGGGTGCCACATAAGGATATTTTTTCAGTATTGTATTGTATTGGACAGAGGTCGTAAAAAGTAGTTATATATGTATACCGATAAATAATAAAGTTCTCAACCTAGTGAGTGTTTTTTCAGCCTATTGTACATTAAACAGTTGTGGAATATCGGAAAACCCATAAACGTTAAAGGGTGCAACATTGCATACGCGAAAAAGCGCCCGGAAAGCGTAAGGGGGGGGGGGACTAACAGAAAAGACCCAATAAGGGTATATCAAATGTATATCCCTTCCAATAAATAGTTTAGCTTTAATCTATCTATTAAGTTCCTCCAACATAAAAAATTTCTCATTTTACATCGGAGATACACGCATTACAAACTTTTGCTGTCACCAAGGTAGGGCTTAGGTTTCAGGTTAATAACCTAAAGGGTTAAATAATTAATAGGCGTTATAGTTTTTTATATATGGTAATAAAATAATAAACGGGGCTTAGCCGAAATTTTAAATATTCCAATTTCGTATCAACAATTTAGAAATCTTTATACATGGATTAACAGGGGCGTAACATAATCGTGTTCAGGATTAACTTTAATTCTCCAGGAATTAAAGTCGATTCGATAAAATTAAACTCTACTTGCTAGATCTTTTTTCGCAACTGGAAGCAATTGCAGATGTGTTGAAAATTGTCATGTTTACTGGAAATGTTCGAATTTTTTCCAGTGCTCAAAGCTCAAAGCAACTTTTGTGGTGAATTTAACTCAATGGAAAAATATGGTTTACTTTAAACGCCCACATACGCGATCAAACTTGACTTGTCAAGCCAGTTCTGACAAGTAAGTTTGACGGTGTATGGGTGAAGTCTGCGACTTAGATGGCTTGACGTAGTGTACGCAGGACGTGAAAGACACAAGACGATCTTTTGATCCAACTCACTTGTAAGTTATATGTTCCAGCACCAAACGTTAAATCGTAACATGTTGGTTTCTTTTGTTGTTCCAAGGTGACTAAGAATTTTGTCAATCAAAATGCTTCCAGTTGTGGCATTATCAAAAATATATAGTGGACTTTAAATTCTTGTTAGCACTAGAAATTTCACTGAAAAATTAAAATTGGCACAAAAATTCAATTTTGGTATTTTGATGGATTTATACGTTTTGAGATCCCTTGAGTAACAAAAAAAAAAAAAAAAAAAAAAAAAAAAAAAAAATGTTTATCGTCAGTACAGACTACATACGCGTGGAGTCTAAACTACTGGGTAGATTTTGACAAAATTTGGCGTACGTGTTCAGAAAAATCATACCCCGAGGAAAAATCAAGAAATTAATTATAGCTCTGAATTTGAGGGCGTTACCCCCCAAAAAAAATCTGAAAAACGTGAAAAGTAATACATCTTGAAAACAGTTCTGGCTATTTTGATTAAACAATTCTAAAATGTAGTCCATTTAAATATGAATCTAACGATACAAGTTGTTTTCCCGGGAAAAATCTAGTTCCTGAGACAATTGCTTAAAACACGGACAGAGAGAGACGCGAAAGGTTATGATGTACCTACGAAAATTCAAAAAACTAATAAATGAAAAACACTGGGCTAAGTAATCATCAACCCGTTTATAAAAAAAGTTTGATGAGTTGTCTTGGACCGATTTTCTAATCAAATAAGTAATCATAACATCATAAAAAAGAAAATATAAACAAATATGCAAAAATAAAATCATAACAGCAGAAGGAAATTTGTTCGTGAGATGATGCATGAAGTGTTTTTGTGTTCTCTTACTGCAATTTCAAATTCTTATAATTATTATCATTTATATAATTGAGTAGCGTCCCGACGGCGACGTCGCACATCCAAATTATTTCTTAATCCTAAGCTAAGGCAACCACAGTTATTCAAATAAAATATTTTTTTTTTCATTTTGATTGTCTTCAAATATTTACCTATTACTTATCTACATAGATGTAATTATTACTTATCTAAATTAATTTACTTCATTTTTTTTTCTAAACATAAAATAAAGTCCGTTGCCATGGGGTTACTTAACACACCGTCAATAATATTGATCATTCCAGATGTGTATTGTGTCAATTCACAAATCAATATTGCAATATCAGCACAAATTAATATTAGGCTAGGCGCACAAAAGGGGGCTGCATGCAGACTGTTTTGCCCCCAGTGAGCGCCTAGCCTTTTTGTCAATATTTAACCCACGGTTTAAATTTGATCGAAAATTTCTGTATTCAAATCATTCATTTGACATCTCAAAGTGACAGTTGATATAATAATAAAAATAATTAGTAGTCTATACTGCGTTTTATATATTTTTTTGTCTTTAATATTCGCCTGCATACTGTCAGTAGTATTTTCTTTATTGACAATGCTATTGACCGCAAGCGGTCCGCTTAATAATGCTAGTTTTCAGGTACTCCTTTAGATTGTTACTCCCCTGTGTTTTTTTTTAGAATATAAATGACAAACAAAATAACTATTAAGACGAAGTAATGTCTAGTGCAATGTACTTTGAGACAAAGGAATATCACTCTTCAGTTTTTATAAGGTAAGTAACAGTCTAAATAAGAATACTCCTTGCAGCTGCTTTAGATTGTTACTCCCCACTGTTTTCTTTATAAGGGGAGTAACAATCAAAAGAAGTGCCAGTGTTCAAAGCAAGAATTGATCATACAGATTTATTTAGTCTTCATCTCATAATAAATAACATCATGGGACTGAGGCTATAGTTTGATGCGATGGTGACGTGTTTTTGTGTGAAACCTTTCATTGTTAGCTATGCATTTCGGTCTTCGGCATCACGTAAAAAAACGTCGTACAATGTGAAACCAGCCTAAATGTGACACATGCAGATGGAGAAACAAAAATCAAGAAGAGAGTTCAACGATGCCATTATCTCTAACCACCTCTAACCACCTCTAACCACCTCTAACCACCTCTAACCACCTCAAACCATCCTAAATGTGACACATGCAGAATACAGAAGGAAAAACAAAAAATCAAGAAGAGAGTTCAGCGATGCCATTATCTCTAACCACCTCTAACCACCTCTAACCACCTCTAACCACCTCTAACCACCTCTAACCACCTCAAACCACCTCAAACCAGCCTAAATGTGACACATGCAGAATACAGAAGGAAAAACAAAAAATCAAGAAGAGAGTTCAGCGATGCCATTATCTCTAACCACCTCTAACCACCTCTAACCACCTCTAACCACCTCTAACCACCTCAAACCACCTCAAACCAGCCTAAATGTGACACATGCAGAATACAGAAGGAAAAACAAAAAAATCAAGAAGAGAGTTCAACAATGCCATTACCTTGATACAAAAATACCTCAATAAAGTTGAACTTAACAGCTAATATATTGTTCAAAATTATAGAAAATAAAATTAATAATTATGATGAAGCTATAAGACTTTTCATTTAGATAATAGGCCAGTCAAATAAGGCTTTTTCGGGGAATTAATGTCCAGAAAGCTGGAAATCGTTTTAATACCTTCGTTTGGTCCTAAATAAGTGTAACCTGAGTTTGCACCATCCCAGGAGGTGAGCATAACTTTTGGGAGCCCAAAAACAAGTACATTTTTGAATTTTTTTTCAGTTTTTTGCTTATAGCTCGAAAGCAGTGAGTCGGACGGAAAATGACAATCTATTCAATATTAAAGAGGGTTAAATTTTGCATCGTATGAGTATATAAATCTTCAAATTCGGTTCAGTAGTATAGCCGTAAGCAAAAGTTAAAATTGGGCATTTTCTCCTTTTGGTGCTATCTTACGTTTTGGGACTTTACAGGACCATATATCTTCGAAACAGGTACTCCTATTGAAAAACCCCACAGAATAAAAGATGTAGAGAATAAAATTCCACATCATATAGATATCTCAATAATTGCATTCTGAAATTGGAACTGAAGAATATTCAAATAAGTTCTAAGAAATACACATTCAGAAATTTTTTTTAACTTTTCCTTACGGATATACTACTGAACCGAATTTGAAGATTTATATAATCATTCGACGCAGAATTTAACCCTCTTTAATATTGAATAGATTTTCATTTTCCGTCCGACTCACTGTTTTCGAGCTATAAGCAAAAAAACTGAAAAAAAGTGCAAACATTTACTTGTTTTTTGGGTTCCCAAAAGTTATGCTCACCTTCTAGGATGATGCAAACTCAGATTACACTTATTTATGACCAAATGAATGTATTAAAACAATTTCCAGCTTTCTGGACATTCCCCGAAACGGCTTTTTTGATCTAATTTGACTGGCCTATAAGGGCTAGAATGAATAATAATAAAGTGAAATTTACAATTGCTGCAGTCGCGTCTGAATGAGGATCTCTTGGTGTGCGTATCTCTGAAGTATGCTGCGCTCTATGTCTGAAGTCATTGCCAGACAAGCAGTAAGTGAAGGTCGAACTGAAGCAGCAAGGGGTCTTATAGCAAGGACTCGGGGGTGGTGTAGCTTCACGTGACTTTCACTGACTGAAGTCTTGTATTCGGGGGGCGGTAAGGCCTCCCTCCGTCGCCCTGGTGATAAAGCGCCAGTTATGCTTCACTCCGCGTCTTCGGGGATACCTCCGCACGCTAAACTAAATCGATAGTTTCCGTTAATATTACACCATTTCCTCGTTTCCTGTAACTCCACTAACAACACCCTAAATGGGTTTTTATCGCTATAAATCAAACTGAAAATGTAAACATTCGAATAATTCGGGTTAAAAACAAAAAATTGTGATAATTTAATTGATTGTTTACAAAGTATTGTTATCCGGATCACGGCAAATACTATTTAAGTCTTTCAAATCCTTTTTAAACCGCGTTTACACGATCCAAGTTGTGGACCAAGAGGCCGATTCTGTAACTTTGTAACTTGTTGTTATATAACAAAAAGTTGTTATGAAGATGCGCGCGCAACCTGTCAAGTGAATCTGTGACTTTTTTCTGTTGTTATATAAGGAGAAATTGATATATAAGGTTTGATAAATAGCAACTCGAAATTGTTGTTGATATAATTCGTCAGGTTATGTTGTTATATATCAAATGCTAAAAACCAAAACAAAGTGACGCCAATATTGATGTTTCCATTCACTTTTCTTGTTTTCTGACTGAAAACTATTTTCTTCGACAAACGTTGTTAAAACTAGTGATGCGGTGCATAAAGAACTCGCGTAGAAATGTGTTTTTATATCAACCGTAATGCCTTACTAGTGATGCGGTGCATAAAGAACTCGCGTAGAAATGTGTTTTTATATCAGCCGTAATGCCTTAATATGTTCTCAATAATGATTTTAGTATAATATTTCAGCGAAAACCTGGCATTCTTATTCAACCTGAAGAAAGCATTAAAATTATTTTGTCTATTATCTTTATTTAATAATATTATAGCAGTATTTTTTTTTTATATAATCGGCAATATTTATATATCGCTCGCTGCGCTCGCCAATTTTATTCAGCATTTATAGTCAATATTTATTAAATTTTTATATTTGGCTCGCTACGCTCGCCCATTTTTACGGTCTTTTCATATAATCGGCAGTATTTATATATGGCTCTCTGCGCTCGCCTATTTTATTCAGCATTTGTAGTAAATATTTATTAAATTGTTATTGTAGGCTCGCTACGCTCGCCTGTTTATACGGCATTATTTCATAATAATTATTTAATGTAATTAATGTAGGCTCGCTATGCTAGCCTGTTTTTACAGTATTTTTATATAATCGGCAGTATTTATATATGGCTCGCTACGCTCGCCTATTTTTACAGTATTATTACGTAATCATTATTTAATACAATTAAAGAAGGCTCGCTACGCTCGCCTGTTTATACAGTATTTTTCGTAATCATTATTCAATGTAATTGTAGGCTTGCTACGCTCGCCTGTTTTTACAGTATTTTTATATAATCGGCAGTATTTATATATGGCTCGCTGCGCTCGCCTATTTAATTCTGCATTTGTAGATTTGTAGTCAATATTTATTAAATTGTTATATTAGGCTCGCTACGCTCGCCTGTTTCTACAGTATTTTTATATAATCGGCAGTATTTATATATGGCTCGCTGCGCTCGCCTATTTAATTCTGCATTTGTAGATTTGTAGTCAATATTTATTAAATTGTTATATTAGGCTCGCTACGCTCGCCTGTTTCTACAGTATTTTTATATAATCGGCAGTATTTATATATGGCTCGCTGCGCTCGCCTTTTTTTATTCAGCATTTGTAGTCAATATTTATTAAATTGTTATTGTAGGCACGCTACGCTCACCTGATTATACATTATTTGCACGTAATCAATATTTAATACAATTAATGCAAGGCTCGCTACGCTCGCCTGTTTGATGTAGCATTTTCTAGTTAATATTTATTAAATAAGGTTATAGTAGGCTCGCTACGCTCGCCTTTTTATACGGTATTTGTTCGTAATCATTATTCAATATGATTAATGCAGGCTCGCTGCGCTCGCCTGTTTTTACAGTATTTGAACAAAATCACACACATTCGAAGTACACATTTGAACAAAAGTTATGCATGTTTCTTTCAGCATTTGTAGTAAATATTTATTAAATAAAGTTTGTGCTAAAGTTGGCCACTATCTTGACAATAATATATGTAAAATTTTAATAGTTAGGTATTCCTATACTACACTTTAAGACTTTTAAATTGATGTATATCATGTCACACTGACTAAAAACTTTTTACCTCCACCTTATTGGCCGCCATCTTGAAAAAAATGAATTATGAAATTTTAAAAATTATTGAACCTTTTTCTTCTTTTATACTTTTAGATTAATGTAGGTATAACATGCCATGAAGAATAATTTTTTAATAGTCCACCATAATGGCCGCCATCTTGAAAATATTACGTGGAAAATTTTAATACTTACATATTCCTTTCCTACACTTTAAGACCTTTAAATTGATGTATAACATGTCATACTGACTAAAACCTTTTTGTTTAGTCGTCCGCCATATTGGCCGCCATCTTGAAAATATTATGTGGAAAATTTTATTCGTTACATATTATTTTCCTCCTCTTAAAGACCTTTAAAACGATGTATAACACATTATACTCACTAAAACTATTTTTTTTAGTCGTCCGCCATATTGGCCGCCATCTTGAAAATATTTAGTGTGAAATTTCCAAAAACTATACAGTTGTCACAAATGCTGAGGTGCATCTTTGTGCCAAAATTCGTTGAAATTGGTCAATTTTTACTCCAGTTATCGTTGGACAAACAAACACACAAACACACAAACACACAAACACACAAACACACAAACTTTTCAAATCCCAAGTCTCTGAAATAAAGAACTCACTACGCTCGTTCAATAAAGAACTCACTACGCTCGTTCAAAAAGGACGCTGTCAATCCGCAGTTACGCAGTATACGGCCACATACAGCGCTGGCATCACTTTACAGATTCACTACAGTCTATAAGATTAGAGTTGGCACAATCGAAGGCGGGAAACTAAAAACATGGAGGTAGTTTTGGGGTTATAAAAAGGGAAAATCGGTTTTGCCATGTTATATTTTTTTGTGGAACAGGGGTTGAGTAGAGCATTTTTTTTCTGAAGTTGAATTCAACACGGGGGACCAATAAAATCGTTTCCCTCAAAATTTTCCCACCTGTTGATTGTGCCAACTCTAATCTTATAGAATGTACATTATATAACAACACTTTGATATATAGCGATGTTTGATAAATAATGTCAAAGTGGATATATATAAAAAAAGTTACAGAATCGGCGTCCAAGTTACTTTCATCAAATCCACTTGGTCGAAGTAAAAATGAATTTTTGATGTTTACATTTACAAGTATACTTTGTCCAAGTAAGGAAACTTGTCAAAAAAAATCATTTAGAAGCAAAGGAATAAAAACAAAAATTTAAGAGAAATAAAAGCTGTCAATAACCTTTCGAAATAACAAATCCGTCACAGCTTTTATATATAATATAATATATGGTTATATAATCATATGGTTGACGCCATCCACAGGTTTGTTCCAATCCGCCTATTTGAATCGTCCTTTGTATCGTCTCGTGGATCGTTCGGGAATCGTTTAGGGCAATGTACTGTAATAAAACCATGTCAGGTTGGAAACCTAACTTTATAGGGAACCTTCCAGTTGACATGAATGATGATTGACATTAATGCGCATGTCATACGCATGTGGTACTTAGTTTTGGCTGAAGATTTCAGCCGAATGATTTGTGACGATTTGTCAAAAACTATTTGCAAATGATTTGTGCGTGTTTTTGAAGGACGCGGACGGTACGAAACATAATCCTAAGCCGGGTTGGAAGAACAGTTTTTATCCATTGCACACGCCCGTGATTATCCACGGTACTGAATTCAGAGAAGCAGATTTGGAGGACCTTATAAGGTCAACAGCAACCAACAACACTTCAATTTCAATACATGGAAATCAAATTTCTTAATAAAAAAGATTGAATCTCACATTTTACCTTCATCTTCTAGGATGATATACCTTGAGCATAAGGGAAAAACAAATTAGATATTTTCCCCTTAAATTCTTTTTTTACTAGTCCATTACTTTGCTTTGTAAGTTTCCTCACACACCTATTACCCCAATTTTGAACTACTTCCCGTCTCTCAATCTTCCCCAAATTTTGCAGATGAAACAATTAAGGCGAAGAATACAGAAACCAAAAAAAAGTTGAAAATTCGACCAGTTTTCAAAAATGGTATTTTTATATATATTATTCACAACCCACGTCTCTTTATAGTTAGTAGTGAATTTGTGCACCGCACAAATGCTACTAAATATTTCCTTTTTCTTCTATATCATAAAATGTCTACTTTTCTAAATCTACTTCCGTGTGCAGAGTTTATTGCGCTATTCAAGCTAACAACACCATCATGTGCTAATTTAAATATACTTTTCATAATGCACTACAAACACTCAGCTAGGTGGGCAACTAAGTAAATTAAAAGTCATGTGCCAAATTATAATGGTCACCCACCCTATATTTGTTATCACTTACAAGGAATTCCTTTGTCAAAAAAAAAAAAAAAAATAACACAGATTTACGTTGTAAGAAGTTTGGGACAAAGAAACATCACACTCTCCTAAGTAAACGTGATAATATCACTTAGTCTTATTGGCACTTCTTTAAATTGTTAATCCCCTTTTGAAAATGTTAAAGATATATGAGAAGACACTGAGATACTGGATACTTTATATTTAAGCAAAGAATATTTTATAACACACATCACACATCACTTATAAAGAATATGAATTAATAAAAAGTCTGACATTTGACAGATACATATTTAAAAAAATATTTCATTTGTTTTTCCAACAGAAAATAAAAGAGGGGAGTAACAATCTAAATAAGGTGTACAGAATGTTGTTCTTTAGACTGTTACTCTCCTTATAAAAGCAGTAGTTTGATATTCCTTTCTCCAATAGTCCATTGAACTAAACATCCCTTTGTCTTAATAGTTATTTAGTCAAAGTCATTTATATTGTCAAGTACCGGTGTGAGGTGGTTAGAGGTGGTTAGAGGTGGTTAGAGGTGGTCAGAGGTGGTTAGAGGTAGTTAGAGATGGTTAGAGGTGGTTAGAGGTGGTTAGAGTTAGTGGTCATGAAATCCCATGACTTCAATAACATGTTGTGGTGTCAATACGTGAGCAAGAGAGAACTCAGTATTTACACCCATTTTCATGGAAGTAACAACACTAAAATGCCAATATCTCTCAAACCGCTTGCCCGATTGTGCTCAAAAATTATAGGTACCCATAATATATATACCCCAAAGGAAATTGAAATCAAATAAAGCCTACTGAAGTTATCGTCGGCAGACCGATTTCGACGATTTCGTACTTAAGTGACTGTAACTTCAAAGGTCGTGGCTACGATGTTCGAGTTTGTTTTTCCGACAGATGTTCTAAGAAATGCCGCAAACTGCATCTCAATACGATGTCTTGAAGCGATGTTATAAACGTTTAAATTTCCGAACGAACGTACGTACATACACACATACGTATGCACAGGCATATTATATGTATAAGAAATAAATTTTAGTGATATCCCCGGGTTCGTAATACCCCTGCTTCACAGAGATCTCGGAATCACGTTTTGGAGGGTATCACCATACTTCTATTTTCATGGAAGTAAAAGTCATAGGGGAGTAACAATCTAAAGAAGTACCGTATTATTAACTATTAAGGCAATAGAATTTTTATAAATTAAATTAATTTAGAGTGAGTAACCTGTAATTAAGTTCCCAAATGTGTTAAATGATGAATGATCATAATGCTTCCGCTACCTTAAGTATAATCTCAGAAACAGGTTAATTCCCTAAAAATGAAATAAGAAGTTCTGCTAAAAAGAATATATTATTATTAACTAAGTTTTCATGTGTTAAAAAAAGGATTGAATCCTAATTTGAGATTTAACAAGTTAGGAGTTTCCAAGAGTGGTATTAAATCCGTATTCAATACGAAATAAAAAAAAAAAACTTTTTCTTGGTTACTTTTGTTAAAGGTTATAAATTATTTTATCTACGACTTGCACTGTAAGTAGACTTTAAATTACTAATAACAGGGAGGGAAGTGTTACTTCCCTCCCTTGGGAGTAAAAAAACAGTCATACCAACTTAAAAGGTATTTTTTAGGTAAATTTTAAGTATTATGTTGTTTTTTTTAGCTGTTTTGTTTACTTTTTTTCGGGAAGGTTACTTTAGGTTATCATACAAAGTCTTTAAATTAAAAACAAACTAAACGTAATTAAATTAAAAACGTATATATTTAGTATAAAAATTGTTATTTTAATAAATCAAGTAACTAAATATCAGTTTAAGGTGTTTAAATTGCGTGAATTTGTAGGTAAACTTTTATATTTACAAACTTAATAGCTATTACCCATGGTGCACTAGTCGTAGATAACATTTAATACGCAACATGGATCGAAGTATTTCTACTCTCGGGATTATCTCTCTCGGCAAGCCTCGAGAGCTAATACTACAGTTATCTCCCTCGGCCTTGCGGCCTCGGGAGCTAATGAAGTTTTCTCCTTCGGCGTTGCCTCAGGTGAAAACTTAACTTCGAGCCGGAAAAACATACTTCTCTCCCTTTTTGCGTAAATAACTATTGTAACCCTCACCTTTTATAACCATGATTTTTATTAGGTATTTTGACAGATTAGACTACAGTTTCTACAGAAATACGCTAGGTTCACTCACACTGACGCTCTGCACACGTCAGGATCGAGTTCAGGTGTTTCCATGCAACTAAGAGCCAGATACGATCTCAGAAATTAGTAAATTGTATCGGGGTCGAGTCGTACCTAATCCGTTTTGAATCTAGGTTTCCATGGACACGTTGGATCCAAAAACTGTATTCAACCCGTATTCAATACGTCGCGTCAGAGAGGTTACGTAAAGGTGACAAAGGTTGCTGTGACGTCATGCGCCCTCAACAAATTTTTCGTCAGGTTATCCTATCTGGCTCATAATATACCATTGTTTACTAGTGTTCTGTATGCATTTCATTATTTTTTTCCTCTTTTTATTCTATTATAAGCTTTTTTAACCGTTTTTAACCTTATCATGTATTAGTATCATTATTAATAAGTCAACAAAAGTATACATTATAGATGATAAAACAAATAATTCTCCAAATAACTCAAATAAGATGCAAAATAACTTACTTACGGATGTGCTCTTTTTACTCTATTAAAAGCTTTTTTGACGGTTTTTAACCTTATCACATATCAGTAACATCATTAATAAGCCAATAAATGTATACATTATAGATGATAAAACACATAATTGATTAAAAATAATAATAAAGTAAAATAGCACTGATAAAACCCAGTCGTACATTCAATATTATGAGCCAGCTAACCTAACAACACACACTATTTTTACGTAAGTGACGTCACTCTCCCCCGGTGTATTGTATTTAAACATCATGGGAACGTAGTATATGACCCAGAACAGAAGAAATTACCAATAATAAATTTGTGCTAAACTTAGAAGGTTAAATAGTTTACGAGACGTTTTGAGCTGCATCCGACCTTGCATTAGTTCATAAAGCATGATTGGCATGAAGCTATCAAATCATACATCTGATGTTAGACATTACGCTGTTATAGGTCAGAAAGGCACGCCCTAAGTTTAAACAACTGTCCATCACGAAACATCATAAACATCTGACTGATAACTGCTTTACAGACAAGAAAATTAAGCTCCTGCACAGGTCTGATTACCTGGTTTCAAGTCAATAAGGTAAATAGCTTTAAACTAATAAAGCTTCAAAGCTATTCAAATTCAAGGAACTAGTCTCTAACTTAGTCACTGTAATAGTCTTTTTCCTTCCTTTATATTACACTTAAAGTAATCTATATAACATTGAAGGTTTTGGTTTTTCATTGTATAGTGTCCAATAAAACTCATGGCGATTCAATTTTTGTTTTTTGTTCTAACATCTGAATAAATTCAAGTTCATTGTCATTTTGAGTCAAAGTAATACTACATCGCTTGCGAGTATACCTAAAGGTGACGGAAGCAAAACAGTCATCTTAATACTTTAGATCAGGGGTACTCACTATGTGGCCCTCAGTACAATATTTTGTGGCTCTCGACCGTTCGTAAAACTCGCGATATTTTCCCCCATTATCTTACGTCGCTAGAAAATAAATTAAGTGGCTAAGAAATGACAATAAATAAATTGTTCTCAGAACTAATCCTGATCATATTTGCTTGAAATTGTTTTTCCAAATTGTTCTCAGAACTAATCCTGATCATATTTGCTTGAAATTGTTTTTCTAAATTGTTCTCAGAACTAATCCTGATCATATTTGCTTGAAATTGTTTTTCTAAATTGTTCTCAGAACTAATCCTGATCATATTTGCTTGAAATTGTTTTTCTAAATTGTTCTCAGAACTAATCCTGATCATATTTGCTTGAAATTGTTTTTCTAAATTGTTCTCAGAACTAATCCTGATCATATTTGCTTAAATTGTTTTTCTAAATTGTTCTCAGAACTAATCCTGATCATATTTGCTTAAATTGTTTTTCTAAATTGTTCTCAGAACTAATCCTGATCATATTTGCTTAAATTGTTTTTCTAAATTGTTCTCAGAACTAATCCTGATCATATTTGCTTAAATTGTTTTTCTAAATTGTTCTCAGAACTAATCCTGATCATATTTGCTTAAATTGTTTTTCTAAATTGTTCTCAGAACTAATCCTGATCATATTTGCTTAAATTGTTTTTCTAAATTGTTCTCAGAACTAATCCTGATCATATTTGCTTAAATTGTTTTTCTAAATTGTTCTCAGAACTAATCCTGATCATATTTGCTTAAATTGTTTTTCTAAATTGTTCTCAGAACTAATCCTGATCATATTTGCTTAAATTGTTTTTCTAAATTGTTCTCAGAACTAATCCTGATCATATTTGCTTAAATTGTTTTNAATAATGTACAGCTAAGACGATGCCCATAGTTTTTAAAGATATTTTGGTTTTGCAAAAATTAATGACAGACCGACAGACAGACATGGAACCAAAAATGTTCCTTGATTGCAAGATTCTGCGGCCCTTAGAAATCTTCAGATTCTGAAATTTGACTCTTTATGCAATCCTGGTGAGAACCCCTGCTTTAGATTATATACAGGGTGGGCCACAGGAAAAAAAAACTTTTTTGAACACTTACAGCTCAGCTTCTGTAGTAGATAGAGATATGGGGTTTGCGGGGTCTGAAAACTACATTCTTCTACTTTACATTTAACAACTATTGGGTGAAAGCCACGCATTTGGTTTGAAACAGGGTCTTAAAAAAGTCGTCCGGGTAGTAATCGGATAGTGCTGGATAGTGGTAGTAGTTTTTTTTTTTGTTTTTTTTTTTAATTCCGGGGGCTTTTACACCCGACGATGCAGGCCACTTAGGTGGGCCCATACATCAAACCCGGGTTAGGGACCGAAATCTTCACACACTAGTGTATGAAGATATGGTCGTCAACCATGACTCCCCTCCTAGTTGTATAACAACCAAGAGTGTCATCATCATGGTTTCCAGGCCGAAACCTTCCGAAAAGCTTCCAATTTGTTTAAACAATGCTGGGTGGACATTGAGCGGGGCGCCTGGTCCGGGAATCGAACCCAGAGAGCTGCGGCCACCTTCTGACCCGGCTCGATGCTGCTTAACTTGCCTTATCGCAAGGCAAGCGCTCTAGCCTCCGAGCCATACAGGCGCCCCTGGATAGTGATAGTAGTAGTGGATAGTGCTGCTTGGAGGTTGGTTGGAGGTGAAATTTTTGGCTGCCTTTTACGTATAAAAAAGTATTGATATCTGGGTGCAGAACACCTTGTAATTGCATATACTACGTTCATTTCAAATCTCTAATTCAAATTTTCCCCTTCAATTTATTCCAGTTTCCATTTTTGTCTTGGTCTTGTCTATTTGGCCTTTTTAGGGTAATTTTCTTTTTAATTTGGTTCCTGCTAAGCTGAAGTGGTTCTTTCTCTTGGACTAAAATTCTTCAAAAACGCTTTAACGATTTTGATTAAAAAAAATTGTATAATGTATTCCAATAAAATACCTTTATACTGAGAAATTTCCCTAGATATTAGACAAATAAGTTGATTATAAAAAAAAATTAAATAAAATATAAACAAGCATTTATTTCTATTCTTCTCAGCAAACCCTTTCATTTGATTTGATTGATGTCATGGGCAAGCTTAAAAAATAACTAGTCCGCCATCTTGGATTTAGAATGACGTCACTTAGCTAAGCAAAAATTATCATCCAAACTAAAGATAACTGTGTATATGGGAGGTAAAGGGCACGTAAGGCATTTAAAAATTTAAATTTTTCGGGAGAGCTACTTTAATGATTTTTTTACTTATGTTACCTCCCCATTATGTTGGTTCATAGTGACTTTTCCAACTGGCTAAATCCGTGAGATTTAGTTTTAGGACATCATATACTTGTTCCTCCAAAAAAGGGGGGAAAAATGAATAGGAAACTGTTAAAACCTCAATTTCCTAAAAAAAATGGAGATGGTGCCCTTTACCTCCCATACACAGATATGCAAAATTCAAATTCAATTAGTTGAGGATAACTGATTTAAAATTCATTTGCAAGATTTGACCCGAACATACATACATACAGACATGCATACATACATACATTGCAAGTTAAATAAAAACTTTAAAAATAAGTTTGATCACTCTGAAAATCGAAATGTGAAAATGTAAACAACCACCTCTCTTGTAACATTTGTCAAATGATATTTTTGAAATTTAAATTTAGAATCACCAAAGTATATGAGAAAGTAAATAAGATTTTTTTTCTTAGGGTTCTGCATGCCCCTTTACCCTACAGTTATTATTACTCTACATAATAATTTTTAAGTAAAGTTCTGTATTTCAACAAATCATGCGTGTTCTTATTTTTAATATTCTTAAAAATCTGATTTAATTTACAACTTTAGAATTTGGTGATTTTTTTTTTCTTTTTTGTCGCCGATACTTAGTGTTATCGATCCATAAACTCATTTAATTTACATTTTCATTCCATTAACGGGCCATGAAATTCACGTTCGATTACTTTTAACTTAAAATTTACAAAAAAAAAAAAAAAAAAGTTTAATTTTACATTTTTAAATCTTAACATGATTGAATATATGAATTTAACACAGTTTATACCTAAATATGGTTAAGTTAATAAATAATAAAAAAATAAAATAAAAAAAATAAAAATGTTGTATTTATATATTAGGTAAAAAACGCGATTGTAAATAGTAAAGAGAATAATATATTTGAATTAGGGATATACTCAGTTAAACCATGCATTGATAATAACTTCTGACTTAAATGCAGATCGACATTGCTAAAAAAAAAATATATATAATTAGTTTTAACAAGAAAAAAATGTATATATTTTGTTAAATAAAAGATTTAAGATTGATAAGTAAAGGTAATTAACAATTATTCTTTATTTATTCTGAAAGCTCAGGGACGAGAAAGTTGGACATCTTTAATAAACATATTATTTTAATTGGTCCGATTTAAATGAATTTGTGGTTTTTGTACTAATTTTACATAAAACAAAAGATTATGATTGTTTTAAGAAAAAAAGATTATTTTAACCAGAAAAAGCGCTAATACGAAAGAACGTTCTTACATAAAATTCAAGGTCACAAGGTCAATATCATTTAGGCTTAGAAATACTTCTTAATTTAGATGGGATAATTAGAAATTTGCATGTAACGTGAAATATGTTTTCAATCATTTTTACTTTTTTTAAAAACAAAGGCGGAAAAAAAGGAAATATACTTTTATTTATAGCATTACTTATTTAATATTGAATACTATAATATTACATTTATTATACTAATAAATTATATAAAAAAAACGCAATGAATATATCATAATAAAATAAAAATATATAT
>KZ652690.1:9170-20540 GCA_001010745.2 Gerris buenoi
AAAAAAAAAAAAAAAAAAAAAAAAAAAAAAAAAAAAAAAAAAAAAAAAAAAAAAAAAAAAAAAAAAAAAAAAAAAAAAATACCACGTTTTCTAATTTGTGTAAATATAAATTACATATGTCAAACTCATATTATACAGGATGGGCAAAAAACCGTACTTTTTTCAACACTTATACGTCAGATTCTGTAATAGATAGAGATATGGGGTTTGATGGGTCTGAAAACTACATTCTTCTACTTTAAATTTCATATCCATAACTTAACAAACTATTGGGTGAAAGCCATGATGATGGTTTGAATTAGGGTCTTAAAAAAATGTCGTCCGGGTAGTTTTGAACAAAATTACAACATGAAAAAAAAAAAAACTAATGGATATTTTGAAGATCTTTTTAAATGGTTCAATATGTCCTCCTTGTTCATTTACGACAGCCTCTTCCTCGAATGGCTGGAATTCTTGTTCATTTACGAATTCTCTTCCTCCAATGGGATATGGCCCCAGCAATAGTTGATTGACGCATATCATCCCACATATCCCGCATATCAGGCACTAAGAATCGCTCATTGCAAACAATTCAATATATTATACTTACAAAATAATTGCCCAGACTTTATTTAGCTAGACGAGTGGCCACCCAATAGTCCACACCTAAATCAAATTAGAACAAAGAGTGCACCTAGGAGTCTAGGAGGCAGAATAAAGGACGTTGACGAACTTCGAAAGAGGATTCTTCGTGCCTGGGATGATATGCGTCAATCAACTATGTGCTGGGGCCATATTATCCCACCAGAGAAGGAGAGTGCAGGCTAGAGTGGTTCGAAAAACATTTTACCCTCTTAATCTTACTCTCAATCCCTATTATTTACACAAATCCTTCATCTCTATGGATGCCAATTTCTATTGTATCTTATGGGAAAATTCTGGCATCAACGATCTTGATATTAGTGTGGTTCTAATAAAACCATCTCTCGACTGAGAATCGCAAACTTTCAGAAAAGCTTCTGACAAAAGCAGATTCTTTAAGTGAGCTGAGAAAGCGATTCTACAATCACATCAATTACTGGATTCGCAAATTGTTTCTGGCTTTTTGGCAAATGTCGGAATTTTGTTTTGAAGTTCTATGTGCCATGTTGGTTTCATACCTAGTCCAGCTAATATAATATTTGGGGGGGGGGGGCAAAGTTTGTTTTTAAGACTATTCAGACTTCACGGTTTTACTTACAGAGAATCTGCTTTTGTCAGAAGCCTCTCAGAAGGTATAACAAATGTTAATGTTAATTGTTAATATAACAATAAACTACATGATGCGAGGAAGCTATGTGCCACACTAATCGGCAGTCTATTTTAGATATAATTTAATCTAATGTATAAAAAGAAAGATATAATCTAAGACATAGGCTTTTGTTTGGACTCGTTGCTAAATTAAATTTATCAACGAAACAAGGACACCTAGAGTGTCTAGTCTCAGCGAGTTTTAATCTTGTCAGAGGTTGAGTGGAAAATCGATGTATTAATCGAAATTTTTAAAATTCGGGTCATTCACCCAGAGACCAAACCAGCACATAGGCATACACACGCACATACATGAATTTAAATAATTAATTTATTAATAATAATTAGTTATTATTTATTTATATGAAGCTATGCTGTAAAATCTATCGTAATTTCTTACCTAAAACGAATTTATCGATGCCATCTTGGTTTTTACGATAGTGCCGTACAAGCATGACCACAACAGCCATTAACAGCCAGTGATGTGCCGCATTAGCCAACTTATCAATTTCATTCATATACACGTACAAAGAGTAAGTCAAAAATATAAAACTAGACGAATTAAAGGCAATGCTTACGTATTGCAATGGTTCACCCCACCATTCAGTCTTATCTATGTAAACACACGAAATTTTAAGAAACATTACTCCTTTTTCAAGCCAATCATCTATTTTTAATTTTCTTCTTTCAATCATCTTCGTTTTACTTTCCTTAGAGACTTCTCTATTCTTGTAAACGACTGTAATAACAACTCCACATAGCAATCGTATTATTTCCGTAATTAATAATTAATACGCTTATTATCAAAAATGTCAAATGTATAAATTATTAATAGTTGACCTTAACGCCTTTACCGCTTCTAAAGTAAATATCGAGAAATATATCAATAAAATAATAAAATAGATCACGCTATAACTTTTTTGTGTGTGTTTTCATAAACAAATATTTATTTACCATAATGAGACACATGTTAATAACTTTGCTAAGATAAACATTGTTATTATGATGTGTGAATAAGTGGATCCTCTTAAGGGTAAATTCAAATAAAAAACAGTTACTAAAGGTGGCTACGTTTCAACCTGTCCGGTCATTATCAAGCCTGAAAAAACGATCATTTATTTACATCTTATAATATTGCACTGGTAAAAGAGGAAATACAATGTAGAGGAAAAAACAATGTATGATTTGACTTTTTGAAAAAATTATACCTTTACATTAATGGAGATAACTCCTTGGGTTGTCATATTATTTAAAAAAAACATTAGCAAGAACTTATTGTTCTCTAGTCTACTTTTCTATACACGTCCATCTTTACCCGTCATCTCTATTCTAGAAAAAACAGGAACTATTAAAAACCGGGCATTCTTTAATGTTATATTCATTCATAAATTCATTTGGATAAAACATAATGTTTAATATGACAGTAGGAAAAGTTTACCTTCTTGAAAAACGTTGTAATCATATAAATAAATAATAATGGTAACTCTTAACATAATTAGAAACATGCACAAAACATTCAGTATCACAGATAATTACAATTAATAATTATAACAAGAGCAAACATAAAATAATATGAAAAAAAAAAGATTTTTTAAAAGACATGGTAACAGTTTTTATCACAGAGTTCTCTTATCTCTTATCAGTTTGGTGCTATTCAATTACTTACATATTTAAATTAAATGTATATAAATTATTTTGTCGTAGGTCTAAATTCTTAACTAAGTTAACATAGTTTTTACAATTCAAAAAAAACAAAAACATTTTTAATAAGACTAAATTTAAATTAATTATGGTAAAGTTGGCGGGAAATTTGAATTTAAACAGGACTGGTAGATTCCACTGTAAAATGTGTTAAGTGATCTGGAATCGGTTTTTATGTTTACTGTGCTATCAATTTTAATCGCTATACTCAGAGCTTCCAGCAACTTCCTCCTCTTATTTTTATTTTCTCTGGTTATAATTTTAGTTTCCCCGAAATTAAATGAGTGATTAGTAGCTAATGCATGTCCAGCTAAAGCTGTATTTGAATTTCCTTTCCGCTGGTCATATTTATGCTGCTCTATCCTATTTTTTATCATTTGGCTACTTTCCCCTATATAACTTTTATTGCAATCGTTGCATGGAATCTCGTAAATAGCACCAACGGAGTTTTCGAAGGGGATTTTATCTTTAAGGTTATGGTACAGTTTGTTTGTTTTGTTAAGTGGCTTGAAGCCGAATTTAATGTCTGGGCAATCCATTTTCAGCATCAGTTTTGGTAGCTGATCTGATAATCCCTTGATGTATGGCAAGCTGGTGTATTTAGGAATTCTCGTTGGTATAGTATTGAGGGGTTCTGAATTATGGCTAATTATGTTATTTGGATTACTGTGTTTGTACCACATTTCTTTTATCTTACTTACTGGATAAAAATTATCTTTGAGTTTTTTAAAAATGATGGGTTTCAAAAAATTAAAATGTTTTTTATCAGTGAGGGACAAAGCTTTCTTAATTAAGTTATTAGCGCTGTTTATATATTAGGGTGGGTGGTTCGATCTGAAGTTTAAAAAACGGTTACTTTTCATCTCTTTTTCATACCATTTGGTGGTGATACTACCGTCTATTTCTCTACATATAGTTATGTCTAAATGATTTAAACAGCTATCTTTTTCTCTATCTACGGTAAACTTTAGTCTGTGGTGTAAGGCGTTGAGCTCATTTAACATCACATCGATATTTTGCTCTTTAATTATATTGAAAATGTCGGTTATATATTTGACTATGAATTTGGGTTTAAGGTTGTTTTTTAATATGGAATCTAGAACATAATTCATGACGATACCGCTGACGTTAATGGACATAGCTGTTATTATATAGCTGACATTGTTATTATGGTTAACTAAATAAATAGTACACTGAAAATTAATATTTGTCTTTGAAAATATATCGTATCTGACCAACTTTTTTTGGAAGAATAAGATCAGAAAATATCGATTTTTATATATTTTTTTAATTAATTTCATTTTATTTTTAATTCATCCAATTTACATTCTAAGAACGTAAGTAACTTTACCGTAAGTTTAACGGTTAATTCAATAGCGTTTTTAAATATTAAAAATATCGATTCACGCACTTACGACTTACAATGGAGGCTCATAACACAAGCCAATACTTATTGACTCACGTATATTTATAACTAGCTGGATACCCGTGCTTCGCTACGGAGTGTTTTTATATTTGATAAGTTTGTAAACTACCAGGAAAGCATACAAATTATTTTACTATGCGAGAATATCTAGATTCTATCCCTCCTACTTATATCCCCCTCCTCTTTGATTATATAATTTACAAATATCCTAAATTTACCCCCCTCCTAAATGAAAATATGACAAAATTGTACATAACAACAATTACTGTACTCTTAAAGAGCATTTCAACGATATGCAGCATGAAGGTGAAGGGTATTCATTACTTGTACCCCGTACCCCTTTGTACCAAAATTTTAATTTCGTAATCTCATGTAGGAAGTGACCTTCACCTTGTTTTGAAGAAAAAGTGTGTAAATATTCATCAAATTAGGATAAAATACATACCCTCATACGGATACTCTTCTTTTTATATAAGATATAGCTATATTTTTCAATTTTACCCCCCTCCTAAGTGAAAATATGATAAAACTGTACATAACAACAATTACTGTCCTCTTAAAGAGCTTTTCAACGATATGCATCATGAAGGGTATTCATTACTTTGACATTTGTACCCCGTACCCCTGTGTACAAAATTAAATTTCGAAAATTCATGTAGACAGTGTTTTTCCCCTTGCTTTGAAGGTCAATTGTGAAAATTTTCATCAAGATCTGACTACAACTGTAGATTTGTATAAAGAACATACATGCATTCGTTAACTTTTATATATATATGGCCGCCATCTTGAATAAAAATGCCCGATTGGTAAACTATTGATCAAAAGTTACTAATTTCATAAAAGGAAGCCAACATCTAAACTTCAAGGTTCTAGTACAATTGGTTCCGGAGATATCGTCTTGTCGAATTGTATATAAATGGCCGCCATCTTGAATCAAGATGGCGGATTTTTAAAAATATTTCTTAGCGAGCACCTAGGAGGTAAGAGGAACACACCTACAAAATTTCATGGTCGTAGGTCCAGTGGTTTCAGAGATATCGTGATGTGTCAGTCAGTGAGTGGTATTTGGATTTTATATATATAGATTAAAAAGTTTTAATAATTTGAACGAGAACAAAATCGATAAATTGTTAACATTCATTTTTTGGCGCTAAAGTACGTACTCTACTTAGTCTATTCAATTATGAAGACAAAGGGACATTTGCCAGGTTTCTTCGAATCCCCTGACTTTCCAAGGAATTAAGTTTCGGGCCTTTGGTTGCAAAATGTAGCAATGCCATTTCGAGATGCCAATGTTGGTGCCCTGTATCCTGGAGATAAGCGAGGAATAAGGAAACGGTTCTTCATCTTCATATAAACACTGACCTTGACTTGCAAGCGGTGACCGTATGGCCGACATAATGACGAAAAGCAAATACCTAACTTCAATAATCTAGGCATCGCATGGCTCTATCGTTGAAGCGAGCGTAATATTTAATATTTATTAAGAAAATCGTTAATCATGATGAGTTGATAGTTGAAGATGATGATTGAAATTTAAGACTATTGTAGTGGGTGAAAAGGGTGCTTTTCTACTATTCCTTAACTTATACACAGCCCAGCTATCTCTATATTATTTTGTTGAAATTTTTTAATAGTCTTAAAAGCAGCTTTAAAAGCCACAAGTTAAGCGCTAATGAGAAGATGTTTCAAGATTGGAGTACAAAAATGATAGATTAAGTATCATGAGAAAATATGATGACTGTCAATGGAAGGAACGCATGAGATTTAGGATTTATTTAAGGTTAGACCAATTGAAAATGGAAATTGTATTATTGAAGTGGAATAAATTATTTGACAGACAGGGCAGGCAAGAGGGCTGATGTTTGGTAACTCATTTATGAAAGCAAATTTGAATTGAGCACTGTTGATTTCATGAAAATGTTCATCTCATCGAATGGGTGATGTTACAATCTTTTGCCCTCCTAAAATTTCAATTGAATAAAACTCACTTTTAAGCGAGCGTTACATGCAAACTCTTGGACGGATACGGTGTCCCACAAGAATCGTTGAAAAGAACATAATTTGTTAAATATATACAAAATTTCAACTGAACTTTTTTTTGGTTAACTTTAAATTTTGCTTCCGTCGGACACGTAAATATTACAGACAGGATGCATATTGTGTTGAATGTCAAAATCTCTTTTACGCTCGCTTCAATAAACCCTGGTACGGTCCAAATTATCCACCATAACAATTGCTGAGGTATTGAGGTATTCGTCCCTAGACCCTAACAAGAGGCAGAATAAATCATCTATAGACTAGAGTCTACAAATATTTTCCCAAGCGTGTATAATATAATAGATAAAATAATATAATAGATAAACTGGTAATTAACATCGTGTAAAAACTCTACCAAAGTCGTGCATGAAAATTTCAGCACATGGGGGGCTATGGAAGAACCTATGACTAACCCATGGGACCCTTCTGATACGATATTATTCTTTTTTCGCTTGGAGCTTTGAAGCTTGAAGCTTTTAATTGAGTTACTGTTAACAAAAATACACCTTGCCGTTTTAAACTATGGAGTAATAAGACGGTGGTGGATTGATCCAGTCGATGTTAGCTATAAGAATAGCTGAGGCACAGAGAAACAACTGCTGAGTCAAGACAGTGGTTAAAAGGGGAGGAGTGGAGGAGTGTTATCACCTCTATTTGGTGCTAGTTTCAGTCAATTTGCTAAAGTGTTTGACTCAAGAAGGATTCAACACTTAGGCTTTTGCCGATGATGTAGCGGTACTAATAAGTGGGAAAATCTTTGGACCGTCTTTGAACTTGCATAGTGAGCACTGCGAATCATAGAGGAAGTGGTGTGAGAGGAATAGCCTGGGGGTTAACCCAGTAAAGATTGGTGATTCCTTTCACAAAAAAAGGAAACTGGACAGCGCTCGTACCCTGTATCTGGAGGAAGGAGTCTTGAGCTGTCAGATAAGGTTCAGTATTTAGGAGTGACTCTTGAAAAAAAAACTTTAGTCACGTAGAAAGCAAAATTAATAAAGCTTAAGCTGCTTTCTGGGTGTGTAGAAGAGCTATAGGTCCATCTTGGGGCCTTAAGCCAAAAATAATACACTGGATGTACTGTACACGGCTAGAGTCAGACCAATTATTAAATATTTTTGTGTTGTCTGGTGGCCCAGAGTATTATTGTCTTCAACGAAGAAGAACTTAGATCATCTTCGGAGGACGGCAAGTCTCGGAATACTAGGGGCGATGAGAAAAGCACCGTCCCTAGCATTAGAGGTACTGGCGGGACTTCCGACCTTGAACTTTCCGTTACAAGTCCATGTTAGCTTCCTACCGACTTCATTGTATCAGCCAATGGTTGGGATATGACAACGCGGCCAACACAAAAGGGGATGGGAGCTTCTACTGGAAAGGTGCGCTATGGCAATTATGATGATTGCATTTCCAGATGGCAGTTTAAGAGCTCTTGGAGTTCCTCCTTTCTTATTGCTAAAGATTGGGAAGAAAACAGTAGGGCAATTCCTAGTACGGGGAAAGAGGGGTGGATCACACGGATGGATCCTGCATAGATCAACTGTCGGGCTGACATTTACTGCGAAGACCCCAGATATGAGATAAGTGTCAGACTGGGAAAACATGCAACAGTGTTTCAATCAGAAATGTATGGTATCTTGGCCTGTACTCAAAAAGTATAAGGTACAAGCACAAAATAGACAGATTTATATCTGTACCAACAGTCAGGCAGCAATAAAATCACTGACTTCACCCGAATATACATCCGAGCTAGTTTCAGAATGTAAGCATACTTTAGAAGCTCTTTCTGGAACGAATGAGGTAAAACTGCTTTGGGTACCGGAACAAAAAGACATTGAGGGGAATTAATGGTCGTCTAGCTAGCCAAGGTTCTAGCACAATGCCCTTGGCACCAGAGCCCATTATGGGCATGTCACGGGGAGGAGACTCCTGTACATCTGATAGTCGACGCTTTGGGCTGCTTAGTCACAGATGGCTGACCTTTGGAGAGCCAACGTTTCCGCTTAGAGAACTACGTATTATACCAATAATCAAGCTGATAACATGTTGTCAGGGAATAAAAATTTTATGGGAGTAGAAGATGAAGAGAAATAAAGGGAGAAAGCATCTTCTGCCACTCGGGTTTGCTCATTGGACCCATATTGTGGTCTATGTCTCTGGGACTCGTTCCTACCGGTAATAAAGAAAAGGAAAAAAAAGTGCTTGAAGATTGTAAAATATGTTGTTAACCTCGCAACCTTCACACCGGGTGATCAAAACGAGACTATGTTTATGGTTATTTATACTGTTATTGTAGGCACTGATGATGGCCGAGAGGCAAGAAGCTAGTTTTAGAAATTAAACTTTCATACTGTGGAGAGGCTTTTCGTTTTTTTATTATTTTTTTAACATCAATTCAAATTTCGCTCTAATCTTATTATGTAGATCGTATACAGTGGTTTACAGTAGATTATTCGTTAGGAGATTTTATGCAACAGTTATTTACCCTTTATGATTATAAGAAAAAAAATGAAAAGAGCTGTTTTCATTGATTTGTTTGACGTTATATTTGTTTGACGTTATATTAAACGTTATATTTGCTGTAATAAATTTTATCGCCCACCACTTGTATACATTCCCATCCTGAACGGACGGTAAAGTTCAATTTTACAGCTCTGGGCCCTGTAAAAATGCATGCTTTATTTTTACAGTTTTTTGCTAGTTCGAGAAGAGGCCACTCCCTGGCCGCGGCGTACAGGAAGCGCTTCAATTAGTCAGCTGTTCAATTAGTAACAATCAATATTTTAACTGCGGTTTGTTTTGGTACTAATGTAACCTTAATATGCGTTTATTGTTTTGAAGATTACGGCAAAATAGTTTGCATGTTTTGTAATTAGTTTACATGTGGTGGGCGATGCAGGCATGACAGACCTCGGGTTTTAAACGCACTCGTACTTTCAAACTTCGCCCTCGGCCTGTAATAACACCCTTACTGCTCTATAGGTACGTAAATAGCTATTATTTATTTTTTATTTTATTTATTTTTAATAACTAAATAAAACTGAATAGTAACACATTCGTCAATTTAGTCCCACAGATACAAAATTTGAAATTGAATTTGTCAATTGTTGACAATTTTGGGTCAAAAATAGCATAAAAACAGCCCGATTCAGCAAATCTGAAGCGCTGTTATTATTTTTCATCATTACTCATAACACGTACTCATCACATTTCATTCTTTTTTTTTTTTTTTTTAAGATTGTCTATCTTTACTTTTATATATTTTAACATTTTTATATTTGATATATATAGTGTTTAAATCATATAGTCGAAAAATAATCATTAGTTGTCATTGTTATCATTATTATAATTTAGATTATTTAATTTATTTATGTTTGCAAGTTGGAACACTGGAGTGCGGTAAAGTAGTAAGTGCAGGAATCTGCTGTTTCGCGTACTATTTTGAGTGCGATAACAACCACTTTATCGGTCTGTAGGAAAATTAATTTACTTCTTTTTTTTCTCTCTAAATTATATAATATTAAGCCCGTTGCCACAGGCTAAACGGCTCGTAATTGAATATGGTATGAGTGGGTTATCAGATTATATTAGCTTCTATTAAATTCTTTGCAACATTATTAGCTAAATAGTATATAATTTACTGTCTCATTCTAGAACTACACTTTTTTTTTTATCAAATACATTATTTAAAATGTGCTATGATGAAATTAGTTAAATTATTAATATACTAAAAGAAAAGATCCTAAAAAAAATCTAATTTTTTTAATAGTTAAGTATTACTTACTTGTATTAATATAACTCGATTGTACACTATGGTGTTGCTTAAATTACACTTCAGAAGAATTTATGTAAACTGTAATTTACTTATGATTATAAAGTGGGAAATGAAACAAATTGTTTTTATTGATTTGTGTTTTTTTTTTGTGAACAAATTAAACGTTGCATTGGCTATAATAAATTATATTGCTTCACGTACTAATTTAAATGTGATTAAAGGGTAGCATACTGTTTTATTTATTTTATAATAAGGTAAATACATTTGTCGAGTAACATTCGTCAACTTAGTCCCACAGATACAAAATGTCAACTCAAGATAAATTGAGGTAGGTTTTATTTATACTTATAACTTATAAGTTTCATAGTTTTGCTAATTATTTGTATCTAATTATTAAAATAATGAGTTGTCTTAAGGCAGGAGATGGGATGAAGGTCAAATAAAGCCGTGATTATCAGTACTACCTAGCGGCCGAAGTACGCATAACACTTTGAAATATATTTATTCTTCGACAATTATATTATAATATTTAATGATTATTGAAAGGCACTTTTAGAAGATAAAGGCAAATACATCTTCATGGTAGATATAATGGTACATTCAGGATTTAAAAAGAAAATTCGATTTTATAAGAATGAAATTTTTACTTATTTTTCTTTTTTTATATAAATATAAAAAATCATAATTTCTTTTGTACCCTTCTTTATACTTTTTGTAGAAATTTCTTTCAAAAATAAATTTTTAATTCAAAAGAAAATTTATCAAAGCAATCTACATACAAAAGAAGTAGTTTGAAGTTATACGAAAATGTAAAAATGTTTCATGTAGGGAAAAGACACTTTAATAACATTAGGTAGATTATCTGTAACCTACATGTATATTTAGCCATCCAGCCCCAACTATCAAATTACGGTGATACTTTTCGCCAGTACATCCTTCGAGCGCTCGCGTGGGCGGCATTTACACCGCCTTTTTTAAATAATTGCTATCTTATCATATGTGTTAATTATAATTTTGCCGGACCTTTAGGTATTCCTCAGTTGTTTATTTTGACACAAAATTTCGGTATTATCTTTTACCCCGGAGATATATGACCTTATCTAGGCAGTGTCAAAGAAGACATAATCACGGTCAGATCATTTTTCGGTGTTTTTGCCGCCTT
>KZ652690.1:34874-48274 GCA_001010745.2 Gerris buenoi
AATAATTAATAATAATAATATTAATAATATTAATTATATTAATAATATTAATTACTTAATATTTTATATATGTAGAAATATTTTGTAACTTTAAAGTTACTCGTTGATTTTACATATTATTTTTGTCTACAAAAAAATAGTTATCATATCATGAGATATTTTTAAAAATTTTGTCAATTTTATTTAATTTTTCTATTTAAATAGCCTGCACAAAAAGTGTCTGACTAACATCAAGCTAGAATTGTATGTACAAGTTGATCCTTTGGTGCCTTTAAGAGTATGTGGTCGGCTAAGTTCGTCTGCGGGACATAGCTTGGCAAAAGGCATTTGAAAAAAACAAACCGGCGGAGAGTGACCATGTCCCGTCCATTATGGTGGTCATGTTAAATAATAGACCGAAAATCAAGTTGACGTTAGTTTGTTACTTGATAAGTAACCAGTTTGATTTGGAGTAATATTTAACTAATATAATAGTTTTGCCACTGGTGCTGCTGTCCAAACTTATTGAGTTAACAAACCAACGCTTTCACTCAACATTTCTTTGTCTATGTTCCACATTTTTTTCTCTTTTTTTTTTTTTTTTGGCATTATCAATTATCAATTGAAAATAAAAATATCCACTACCTATTTTGTTTTAATTGGAATAAAATATCTAGTTTGTATTAAATTGCAAATGAAAATAAAGGATATTTTAAGTAAAATGTTATAATGTTATGTATGTAATACAATCTTAATACAGTGAAATGGTGCATGTGTAAGCCACTGGAAGCGCCACCTTTTTATTAGGGGCTGAGAGGTGAGTTAGTAGTGTTTAATGAGTGAGTGTAGCTATTAATAACTTTGGAGCCTGTATCTCTGAACTGAAGAAGTACTATCAGATAAGTGATAACATTCGAAGCGAACTGTAACAAACAAAATTGCACATTATAATTAATCTTCTCATTAAATTTTAATACAATTCACGTATAATTTAGTGTCTTACACAGCTTCCTCACATCTTTAATTATGTTATGAATATACAATCAGTTAAAAGTGCGTACAGAGTACAGACTGATGACGTGACGTGGGAATGCGTGGGCCCACGTCATAATGCGTATGATATAAAAATTTAACACAGGGTTTTATGAATTTATGTTCATATTGGTCTGATGTGACGTGGGAACGCGTGATATGATGCCATCTAACGTCACACGCCTTATGACGCGTGGGAAGGAAATCGAAAGTTCCAGATATTTCTTCAGTCCTCAGTCGTGGGAAGGCGACAGGAGAGTAATGTGCTTTAACTACTGTTTGTCAGGTGCTTTACTACTGTTTTTAGCAAGCTTAGGAAATGGTAGAATTCAGTTTTTGTCATCCAGTAATACCACTTAATCGCTCTTCATTTTCAACTAGTTAAGACATCAAATTTTGGAACTATTCGAATTCATCTCGCGCTTCACATTGATGATGCACAAATTCTCTAAACTCTAGACGAGTAAATGGCTGCAGTACACAGAACAGTCATTTCTTCTTCTTTGTCTTCTTCTTCCAGCATGTCAAAACACGGAGTACATTCATGATTGAAGGCTCAAAACCAATTGTCGGGAAAGGCAACATGCACGAAGTTGATGCGGCCTGGTAGGTGAAGGGCCGTGTCACGGGGTGGTGGTGGCCCTGCCAAGTACTGTCTAGACTTCTAGACTGTAAGACCTGGTAAGTTGCAGGTCGAGTCACTAAGAGTGATGGTGGTCCTGAGAAGGACCGTTTGGGGGTGTCAATGAAGGGCAGGGTCTCAAGTCAAGAACAACACAGATCAGGACTTAAGATCTCAGATGAATTGAGTGGCAGGGCAGTGGCATGTGATAAGCGAGTAATGGTAATTGGTAGATGGCAGGATATAAGTTCCGACTGATGGCTGGAGACTGACTGACTTCGGCCTCTTGCCGGGTATATATACACATCAATAGTCGGATAGAGAGGACCATTGAGAGAGCTCGGTTTGGAAAGCTCACTTCTCATTGGCCCGGCCGATTGAATGGGTGATTTTATAAAAGAGGATGTGTTCTGGCTCAGGGAAGGCGGTATCAAAGTGTGTTTTTTCATGTGCCTGACGTCAGGTCAGTGTGAAAACCGCCTCATGTCTGAGGTGGTCTCACTGTATAAAAGACGTGACGAGTTCCGTCACGTCACGTCAGAGCAGTCTGTACTCAAAGATTCAATCTTACACGTGATAAGACTTAATCTTAAAATGTCGTAATAGAACTGCCCTAAGAGTCTCAATTAAATGGGGAGAATAACACCCAAACCTTTGAGACATTTGTGAAACAGACTATTGTTTAGAACCAAGAAGGTGCTAAAGTAAATAAGTGCCTTGTTATACTTACAGACGTTATAAGCCTTCTGTTTACATCCACATAATCCGCTAGTTTGACTATAGGTGGACTCAGTGTAAGTGAATGCAGAAAAAAATTAACCTATAACATAAATTCATCATCAATTAAAAGGTTTGTAATTAGTTACATTGCACAATAATTAAATACAAAAATAGTCTGCCCTCCTTCGGTTTTTAAATACGCCAAAATTATTTGGATTTTTTCCATGAAAAAAAAAAAAAAAATTAAATCAATTTAGTAAAATTTAAATAGCACAGATTGATTAAATTAATCTGGGGCTATCTGCGGTCTACTTTCAACAAATCATCTCAATTTTATAAAAGTCAGACGAGTACTTTTGAAGATATAGGTGTAATTAAATGCAGACTATTTTAGTGGAATGTACTAATTATTTACTCTTTACAAACCGGTAACTCCAAGATTTATCTTAGTAGATTTTGGAGTAACTTTGCATAGCGAGATTAATTTCATGGTGACCCCTTGGTGACCCACACACTGACTCAATATAATTAATAAAATGATAATTTCAATAAATACCTCAGCTGAAGAAGCAGTAGAGAGATGAGAGAGATCCATTGATAACAAGGTAGAACCAAATTGAGTGCCCACCTGAAAAGAAACACCATTTTGCAAGTAGTCAAATATCTCGGATCAATTTTAACTAGAAATAATAGTGTAACCCAAGAAATACAAACTAGATTGACAGCAGGTAATAGGAGCTATTTTTCACTCCTGAGGGTAATGAAAAGCAGTATTATTAGCCGAGATACCAAAATTCGAGTTTACCTTACCATCATTTGACCAATTGTTCTCTATGGCTCGGAGACATGGACATTGACCAACAGAAGAACTGCTACGATGCTAGGAAAGAAAGGTTCTACGACGCATTTATGGACCAGTGTGTGAAGAGGGTCCATGGAGAATGCGTTTCAACAGAGAGTTGTATCATATGTATGGTAGACCAGTGATATTGTCTATGAAATCCGTAAAAAGGAAGATCGAGATAGTTGGGCCATGGAGAGGATGCTGGAAGGAAGAGCTGCTAAGAAGGTCTACAAAGGAAATCCAGGAGGAAAAAGGTTAAGAGGGAGCCCAAGACTTCAGTGGAACGATCAAGTTGAGGACGACTTCCGACGCTTGGGAGTAAGAAGCTGGAGGACTGTGGTCCAGGATAGAGACCTCTGGAAGAAAACAGTGTCGCAGATCCAGGCTCTTCGAGAGCTTTAGTACCAGGGATGTATGAATATTACAAGTAGTAGGTTCTAGTACTGGGAACTAGACGGGTAGGACGAACCACTTGTTCGAAACTAGCAATTAGGTCTTATTATAGACCCATTTTTCTAGCCCCGTGATGGAGTTCAAGCCACTTCACACATCCCTGTACCATTGTACTGCCGAAGCGAGTATTCTATGATGATTAGTGAGCAATCAGAGTGTTAAAATGTAAGGGAAGAGAAACCCTTAAGGTGCGTTCTGTTCTCATGGCACGGGATCGAACCTACAATGTTGTGTCAACTTGGCTCAATGCTAACCGTGCAGCACGCTGACATAATTTGTTATCATATTAAATCGATAAAAGGGGGTTTAAACTTAATCCAATGTTCTTTAATATTATCATTTACCCATATCTTATTTGTTATTTATCAATTTCGCTTGAACCAAACTTGTAACGCAATGGTTTTTTTTTTTTTTTTTTTTTTTTTTTTTTTTTTTTCTTAATAACAAAATAAAACCTATAAAAATTAGATGATACACATACAATTATAACTTAATTGGTTATTTTTTTTTATTCATTTTCATAAAAACACGAGTTTGGCCAAAAGTAAGCTATAGCTTATAAAAATTTCAATATAAATTCATGTTAACACTTAATAAGTATAGTTATGTGGATCCTTATTAACTCTTGTTTCTAGGAATATTTTAAATTAGTTTAGTTATCACTCAATGTTAGTAAGTTATCATATGCTACTTTATATGAATAGTTAAGTTAAATTTACTACTACAAAGAGAGTCTCAGTCAATATGATTTAGATTAACATTCCATATAGCTTCAGAATTGCATTGTTATAATGGTTAAATATTAGAATGAGTACAGTAATTTTGATAGATATTTCAGTCAATATGCCAACTACCTAAGCGGTAAGTATTGTCTGGTGAGTTGTCGAGTCATGTCAGAGAGGCATATCTGGATAATATTTACCTTTAGAGTTGCATTGTTAGAATTAGAATGGTTAAATATTAGAATGAGTAAAGTAGAGTAATTTTAATGGGTATTTGTTAAATATTAGAATGAGTAAAGTAGAGTAATTTTAATGGGTATTTCAGCCAATATGCCAACTAGGCATTGTCTGATGAGTTGTCGAGTTATGACAGAAAGGCATATCTGGATAACAATTACCATTAGAATTGAAGTGTTAGAATGAAAGGCATATCTGGATAACAATTACCATTAGAATTGAAGTGTTAGAATGAAAACAGTAATTCTGATGGGTATTTCAGTCAATATGTCAACTAGGTATTGTGTGGTAAGTTGTCGAGTCATGAAAGAGAATCATATCTGGATAATATTTACCTTTAAAGTAGCAGTGTTAGAATGATTAAATATCAGAATGAAACGGTAATTGTGATGGGTATTTCAGTCAATATGCCAACTAGGTATTGTCTGAGGAATTGTCGAGTCATGTCAGATAGGCATATCTGGATAATAATTAGCTTTACAGTACCAGTGTTAGAATGATTAAATATCAGAAGGAGAACGGTAATTGTGATGGGTATTTCAGTCAATATGCCAACTAAGTATTGTCTAGTCATGTCAGATAGGCATATCTGGATAATATTTACCTTTACAGTAGCAGTGTTAGAATGATTAAATATCAGAATGAGAACGGTAATTGTGATGGGTATTTCAGTCAATATGCCAACTAGGTATTGTGTGGTAAGTTGTCGAGTCATGTCAGATAGGCATATCTGGATAATAATTACCTTTACAGTAGCAGTGTTAGAATGATTAAATATCAGAATGAGAACGGTAATTGTGATGGGTATTTCAGTCAATATGCCAACTAGGTATTGTGTGGTAAGTTGTCGAGTCATGTCAGATAGGCATATCTGGATAATAATTACCTTTACAGTAGCAGTGTTAGAATGATTAAATATCAGAATGAGAACGGTAATTGTGATGGGTATTTCAGTCAATATGCCAACTAGGTATTGTGTGGTAAGTTGTCGAGTCATGTCAGATAGGCATATCTGGATAATAATTACCTTTACAGTAGCAGTGTTAGAATGATTAAATATCAGAATGAGAACGGTAATTGTGATGGGTATTTCAGTCAATATGCCAACTAGGTATTGTGTGGTAAGTTGTCGAGTCATGTCAGATAGGCATATCTGGATAATAATTACCTTTACAGTAGCAGTGTTAGAATGATTAAATATCAGAATGAGAACGGTAATTGTGATGGGTATTTCAGTCAATATGCCAACTAGGTATTGTGTGGTAAGTTGTCGAGTCATGTCAGATAGGCATATCTGGATAATAATTACCTTTACAGTAGCAGTGTTAGAATGATTAAATATCAGAATGAGAACGGTAATTGTGATGGGTATTTCAGTCAATATGCCAACTAGGTATTGTGTGGTAAGTTGTCGAGTCATGTCAGATAGGCATATCTGGATAATAATTACCTTTACAGTAGCAGTGTTAGAATGATTAAATATCAGAATGAGAACGGTAATTGTGATGGGTATTTCAGTCAATATGCCAACTAGGTATTGTGTGGTAAGTTGTCGAGTCATGTCAGATAGGCATATCTGGATAATAATTACCTTTACAGTAGCAGTGTTAGAATGATTAAATATCAGAATGAGAACGGTAATTGTGATGGGTATTTCAGTCAATATGCCAACAAGGTATTGACTGGTGATTTGTCGACTCATCACAGAGAGACATGCGTACATGCAGATGACAAAACTAACGCTCATCACTATGACGTTGACAAGAGCTGAGTTCTTCATTGATGATCCAAGGCCTGATGTTAGTCCACTAACCCGAATCCAACATGTTCGACACCACACTAGCTCCTCCGTTTTATCATTCTTAATTGCCTACAAAATCCATTAATTAATTATTTAGTTAAGATAAAATTATTAATATTAATTATAAAGTAATTCACGGATATAGATTATTTTATATTTCCATTTGAAAATTATTCTAAATTCTAAATAATATATTTTATGGTAAGAGATCTCCCAATAGTCTAAGACAAATGAGTCTTAGTGCTTTGACAGCGCGGGAAAGAAAAAATCAAGAGTGTAGCCAATGAGAGATCAGGATTTTAAAATAATAAGTTCTCATTGGCGCCTCACCCCATATTTTCGACCTGCGCTGTAAACAAACTAAAACTCATTTAGTGAAGACCAGGGGTATCCAACTCCAGTATTCTAGATGCGTAAGAACACTAGCGCTGGTCAAACTGGTGGTTAAAATTGTAAACTACTTATAATCTTTTGACATTCCTCGAATTCTAAGATATAGACAAATACTGATTGTCATATATTTGTACTATTTTGTAAATAAAGAAAATATAAAAAAAAAACGAGCCTCGGTGGCTGTAAAAGATACGGGATTGCTTCGAGTGCAAGAGATCTCGGGTTCGATTCTAGCAAATTGACAAATTAATTTATTAAATTATTTCTTTGAATTAATAAGTTTAAATCTTTTGAACGGTGTAAAAGATTTAGTTGCAATTTTAACCGCCAAATAGCTCGACCAGCGGTAGTAGTCTAACACAGGTAGATAAAGAGGGGAGTTGGGAATCCTTCCGTTTAAGGGTTCTATGATCGCTGGCGCAGACTGTCCTTTCAAACTTGAAACATAAAACATTACTATCACTCCACCAAGCACATAGTTACTCCCTCATTAAAGTAGTAGAGGTCAAAGAATCAATCGAATTTTTTAATAGGCGATAATTAATAAAATAAAAAATGTTTCTAATGTCCATGAATCAAAATTGAATTTAACTATTCAAACTAAGATCTCTGTTTAAGCTTAAGTGGTGTTTAGCTATTTCAGTTATTTACTGAAACTATACGACTTAGATTAAAGCTCTATCTTCAATCTTTGCTTCATGCATGATGGTCTCATTCCACAATCTGTATTGGGAAACGTTTGACCTGAAGGAAAAGGAAGGGATAGTAGGGTAAAGGCACCTGATATGGCATATTGTTTATCGTTTTTTTGGTAATAGGTTTCATCCCCCCAAATAGCAATTTGTAGTACAAAAAAAATCCTGGTGATAGATTAACTATCTAAGTATAATAAATAATGAGCCATTGCTGCAATTACTCAACATTTAACAGAAGACTACTTTAAATACACAAGAAGGAAAATTCTTTTAAAGGAAAAATTATTTTATTAAAGACTATTCGTCTCTCAATATGGCATATAGAGGAGCCCTGATATGAACTCACAGCTACGATCTGGTTTTTATCAACGTATTCATGCAAAATAGTTATAGTTATAGTTAACTATAGTCTTTTAAGAAATTAATACGTTTATAATAAGTCTGTACTTGTACCCTTTAATATTACCCTTAAGGATCCACACTTCACACTGACTTAATACGTTTATCTATGAAATACTGAATATTAGAATGCATCGATGTAAAGGTGTCCTTAATATGGCATAGGTCTATTTGGGACTATTTCAAATGCCATAATTGGGGGAATCACGTTTTTCACATCAGTTCTTCCATAAAATAAACAGTGAGTTGAAAACATAAAACTGATGGGCGCACCTTAATCTACACAACTGAATATGTTTAAATATATTAGAAAAGTACTTACATTATATTAGTTTTGTTCAATCAAAAGGTAGCGCTATGAACTTTTGTTAGCACTAAGTTTTGGAAATGGCTTAATCTTGAGATAACTGCAAGGAGGTTAAGATATATAACTATCACCCTTGCGGAACTGCTGTATAACTACTTCGTTTAGTCATTTGCTGACAGAAATCAGCTCTTGGTTCAAGAGAAACCCCATTATGCCACATTAAAGCCAACCTAACCTAACCTTAACCTGTGCCATATTAGGTACCTTTACCCTATAATACAATCATTCCTTAGCCATCTTTTACTATTTATTTATAACAGTCTTATCTTTTAATACCTGCACAGTCTTATCGAGAAGTATTTCCGAAATACGAGATACTTGTCTACACGCAGAACACCAATATAAAGAGGAGCTGAAAATAGCACCGAAAATAACTACATAAGGAAAGATAACAATGTAGGGCAACTCCACGAAGAAAATGACTTCGACACAAGTTATTGTTACAACCATCGGGATGTTGATCACGGACATCCAGAAAATATAATTCTTGCTTCCAGCTTGTATATCGCCTTCTAGAAATTCTATTTTCCCTAAAGGACCTTTTGAAACAGTGAAAAATTCATTCTGAAAAGATAATTACAATTATAAATTAATATAATAAATTAGAAACATTAAATTTAATGTTAATCGATTTCTTAAAAGAAAAAATATATTAAGACCAAGAAATATATATGAATATAATATAATAAAGTATATTATTAAGGCCAATGTCACACGAGCGTAAAAAACGCCGGACGTCGTTTAGCACCCCTTTCTGCGTCATAACCGTCGGACGCTGCGGTGTATAACACGAGCGCTGTTATCGTCGTCCTAGTCCCCCCACTTCATCACATTTCCCCCACTAGCCTTCAACATCTATCACAGACTACATAGTCTACTTCCAATGGAGAAGTACGTAGAATTGGTTTCCATCATCCATCCTATTGTTTTATGCTGTCACTGTGTATGGAAATATATTTAACAGCAGAAAAAAAGAAACAGGCAGTATTGGTTACAACCTATCAACAGTAATAATTTCCTGACAGGACATTATTAAAAACACCCACAACTGCAACGATATCCACAGAAATTAGTCTCTATACACTTCTTTCCACTCTTCATTTTTCTTTATCCGATCTTTATACGTTTCATTACTAGTGTCCCATAATTCGGGACGTTACTATGTACTGATAAAATTAAAGTTTCAAGTGAAAATTCCATTTAAAAAAATAATAAAAAATAATAATAATAATTTTTGGATAAACACATCCGTCAAAAAGGCTTCCATGTGACAACTGCCACATGGACCTGTATCTCTCAAGACGGATGGTAGGATCAAGACGGATGGTAGGAGATTCGGCACGAGGGGGCGACGGAAGCATTTTATCGCCGTCCAGCGCCTTCTCTATCGTTTAAGACGGCAGTCTCACTGTGACCACTTCCATATACCCGTGCACCCCCATGCCGTTCGTCAAAAACTACGGACGTGTTTTCGACGCTCATGTGACATTGGCCTAAAGCTAACCTGAAACCGAGTCCACTGCTTCAAATATTCAGTTAAAGAAGATGCGTCAGTCCAATAAGTAAATGGTACTACAATATTGAGAGAAAGTATGAGACTCATCATGAGCCAGAAAAGATACTCGTCATAGTCGTTGCTTTGGTTCATGCTTGTAACAATGTAATTCATACCCATAGCTGTGGTGATTATTTGAACTGCCAGACATATGATCGAGTAAATCCATGGCCAAGATAAAAATGAGCATTTTTCTAATCCTAGAACAGAATTGAAAATGTTCTAAGCATGCTTCATTCTATTATTACTTTATTATTTGATAACAACTTAAGATATCGAGGATCACTCAAAAATAAAAATAGTCTTGCGTAAAGTGTGACACACGTCCTACATTGTCCTAGACCTGCTTTGATTCTCAGTGGGGTAACATTTTTTTATGGAAAAAAAATTAATACGCGAAAAATCTTTGAGTTATTTATGACCTACCGTCCAAATTTTATTAAATTCGGACAATTAGTTTTTAAGATATTGTAGTTCACAAAAATGTTAAACGACAGGTAGATACCCACAAAACAAAAAAAGTTTCCTAATGTATGAAATGGATTCTTGTCTAGAAATGTGTTAACTCGGAGTATTAAAAAAATCGTTCTTTAGAATTATCACAATTCTCCCAGCAGAAGCTATAAAAATGGTCGGTTTACCAATGTTTAGAAATAGTTCTTTGTGCAATTAGTGCGCAAAGTGGTACCTTTTACATGTTAATGAACACTATTATTTTATATTTTATTTCCAGATTAAAAACTAAGTGTAGGAAAAATTGTATGTGCAACTCGAGCTTAAAGTGTCTCTGCGGCACTCGAGAGAAGTATTTATGCACGAGCCGCAGGCGAAGGCGCAAAGGTTTCTCGAGGTAAAAGTATAATTAAGGTAATCGAGCAGCGGGAAAAGAGTTTAGTATCAGTGAATGTAATGTGTGACGTGGGCGCAATGTAAAGCATAATATTTTTAAAGCCTCAAATCAAGGAAAGCCTTCACTGGGCCATCTAAATCATTATATTTCATTACTAAATCATTAAATCTAAATCAAGATTTAATATTCCAACAATTATAGTCATGGGACTATAAACTTGACGTCCAAACAAGATGTTTCCTTTGAAACCGGGTGCGCCTTATATTCGATGCATTATTTTTTTCCCCCAGATTTTTGTTTCGAAAATCTGGGAAAGGATGCTTATATTCGAGGGCTTCTTATTATATATTCGAAGCAGTAAGGAAAAATTTGTTAAATTAGAGAAAGATAAAAAAGCTGATAATTAGATCATCTCACAGTTATTAAATTCTTACCATTATCTGTGATGTAGACAGGCAGGCGTCCGAGAATCCTGAGAGTGTATAGAATAGGTTTGACATCCTTGTAGTACGATCCAGGCAGTGAGAAACTGATGACAGACACTACCAACTTTAGTGGAGTTGGCAACACTGCTTTGCCGATCTGAAGTAACAGATCTTTAACGCCCATATTTAACTATGTTGAGTTTGGGTCACTCGTTCAATAATTTTCCTTGTATCATTGTTAGTTTTAATAGAAAATATACTCTGATTTTAAAAGGAAAAAATTGTATTATGCTCTGTAAAATAGAAAATATAAGTAAGGGCTTAGTAAAAGTGACGATCCATTCAATAAATTTTTATTGTATTATACCAGGAGCACACTGGGGGCAAAACAGTCAGCAGACTGTCTGCGGACTGTCTGGGGAGGATGTCTCCCGGGGCAAAAGATAGTTGGACGACGACATTTTTGTCGCAGGCGACAATCTTTTGCACCAGGGCAGACAGGCTGCAGACTGTTTTGCCCGCAGACAGTGTTGTCGCTACCTCAAGGCCTTATAAAATATATTGGAGTTCGCACACCGGAGGCAAAGACAGATGAAAGACAATAGTGAAAGAGACAGCCGGCAACTTTTTTTTCCGCAGACTGTCTTTCGGCTCGACCTAGACAATTGAATAACACGAAAGTGCGTACACTGAGGGCAAAACAGTCTGCAGAATGTTTTGTCTCTAGTGTGCGAGGGTGCAGCGACAAAACTGTCGCCCTCCAGTCGTCTTTTGCATTGGGAGACATTCTCCGAAGAAAGGCCGCAGACTGTTTTGTCGCCAGTGTGCGCCAAGCCTTAGGGCACAGTGCAAGCTGGTTCCAAATCAGGTTTAGACTTAGTAAACAAGTGTGAGAATTTACCATATTGTGGCCATATTGGAAGCAGTCAACTGGTTGCGCGCGCAGCGTTCGGAGTCAGAGACTTTACCGCAACGTTTTCTTCATAATAAGGTTTGTTCGAACCAAGCATTGTACCGTCCACTGGATCGTCACGGTCATTCGTAATCGATAAAAGCCGTTCCAAGCCGATTTGTGACATTGTTTCGTACCGTCCTCCAAACTGTTTCAGCCCGGGCAGGGATCGTTTGCGAACCGTTCACTGTTCGGTCCCAACTATCCATTGACAATACTATGTACTGGTTTGTATGACATGCGCAGTTATGTCAATATGCTCACGAATACGTGAGTTGTTGTTAAACACAAAAAGAAAATTCATTATGCAAGATATTTGGGGCAAATAAAACATACTATATTTAAAAATTTGTGAAACATTTTATATTTCTTTGTTAATAAATTTTATTATTTTACCTAATGCCATTATGCAGAGCAAAAATCAAATTAGCTGGGGTAAGTAAAACAATTTTCATAAAAGGTAATTTATTATAAAAGCCTTCTTACCTCATTATACTCGTTACATTGAAGTTTTTATTACATTTTCTTATTATTATGTTGCCAAGATTATAAAATATTTGTTTTTCATTTTCAAATTGAAAACTAAGTTTAAATCATCTCTCGCCTTTTATTTTTAAAAGTTATAGAAATCAAACCCTCGTCCTGTAATGACCTAATAAGCAGTCGAACGGGACTAAAACCCAAAAGAATAAAAAAAGAAAAAAAATCAAGCGTGAACTTGGAAATTCCTTTAAAACTAAATTTCCACAATCATTTTGATGAAGCACTCTTTTTAAATCAGCATTCACAATAAATTTTGAAAATCCTATTTGTTTTACAGACATTAAAAGAATTTGGTTTTTTTAAGTGGATCTGCACAAAACGATTAAAAATAAGTGAAAGAAGAGCTCTATCTGAGAATGAAGGTTTATTTTTGAAACTGCAAAACACGCGTCATAACTATACGACAAACTTCGACAAAATAACTCTCATTTACTTTTTGTCCCTGATATAATTTATGGTTTATACATCCATAATTCAGTGATCTAAAGTTAAAATATAACAACTAAACTGACAAGAATAGACACGTTGTAGCACTGGAGCGTTTTCTTTGGTTTGGTGTATTTAGTTTCTATTTGTCCACCAGGCAGCAGTGCGATCTGGGGGCTAATTTTCTACACAACTACATTGCAAACTCGTAACTTTTATAATTTTTTTTTTTTCCTTAATAATTATTTTTTCATTTATATTTGCAGTATAATTTTAATAAACACTCAATAATTATTCTTATTAGAATAATTGATCGAAGAAATAGCCCCCTTACAGATTGAGCAAAAAACGTGACTTTTTTCAACCCAAGAATTTAAACGTCAAA